>PVLA01003358.1:0-69651 GCA_004027455.1 Hydrochoerus hydrochaeris
TATCTTTTCTACTCAGAAAATCAAATACAATTATGCTAAATATAGTGGAATGCAATATCTATTAAATGAAACAATTTATTATAAATAAACAAGATGCTAACTTTTTGAATTATAAATATCTCTAACAGACTATTTAAAATATAAACATTGTTCATTTGTATTTAAACTTAGAGTGTTTTGATGGATGATGTAATTTCATTAATAAATAACAGTGAAATTATACATGATTCCTAATAAATTTTATATTAAAACATGAGTCAATGTTTTAACTTTATTTGGAGAGATAAAGAAATATTAATAATGTTTCATAAGTGGCTCTCTGTTTTGAAATTTTACTCTTCTCAAAGTACGTAAGAAAGTATACATAATCAATATCAAGGAAAATTAATCTTGCTAAATCTGTAATATTTAGAATTTTTTGTCTTCTAATATAATCTACTGTCAGTAATCATAATGTGTACATTCCATTGGAAGTAACTTTAAAGATAAATTAAAGACATAAGCATCATTAAAAGGAATTATGCAACTTGATTACAGTCTTATGAGCAACCTACTATTAAAAATCATTCATTCATTGTAGCAAATTGTTTAATGGTGTCCTACTCGGGGTCAGTGAGGATGTAATAATGAAATAGATGTGGCTTTCCATCTTCATTCTGAGTTGCATGATTCATTTGGAGGTTGTGAGAGAAAAAATGTATAATTTAAAATATAATGATGGCTGAATAAATTATAAAGAGGTTGCTATGATAGAGATTTATGCTGTGGTAGGGGGTAGAAGCTTCCTTTATAAAAGGCTGCCTTTAGGTTGCAACACACTGAAATATTTCCAAGTAGCAATGTAATGCTAAAAGAACTAAAAACAAAAAATACAGAGAAATTTATTAGTATTATCATCATTAACATATTTAAAAAATCATATTTTAATCATTATTAGTTTCTGTGTATTTAGCCTATGTTCATCCATGACTTTTGAGTTTTTTGAAGACAAAGTATAGAGCATCCTTATTACTTCACAGACACAAATTTGTACAATGCCTTATTTTGCTTATTTTTATTTGTATTATTTTAAACTTTATTTGTAGATATCATATAAAAAATATGTCAGTGAAGTATTGTATGGTGTTTGGATATATGTATACACTGCATAACATAAAGAACCAATAAAAACATATATGTACATATATATATATGTACATATATATGCACATACACATATTTCAATATTCATTTAAGAATGTGAGTTCTAGTAATGAATTCTGTTTGCATGCTTTCCTGGGAAGCCTTGAGCTCCTAGATGTCTTCAACTCTTTTATCTGTAGTTGTTTTCCCTGTTATTGTTTATAGATTGTTTATAGATCATTTGCAGGCTTTGTTGCTAGATTTAAAACTAAACTTTGTATTTCCTTTATAAGTTGTATAAAATATTGATCTGCAAATTATTGGTGGGAAATAACATATATGGTTCCATATTTCAGATTTCATGTACTTTATCAACTAGACTGAGGGACAATTTAAAGAATTCACCTCAAAATTTCCACAAAGCTAGGTGTTAGATGAGCCCTTATTTGAATTATCTTGAGAACCTTTAATTTCCTGGCAGAACTGTGAAGTTTTCAGATGTCACCAAATCACACTTTTCTTTGATTTTTGTTTTTTTTATTTGACTATGCAAGCCATAGATGTTTGCCTATCTATGTATGTAATCACACATAAATGTATTTGGCAAAATTTTCACATACATACAGTTTGGAAAAAAATCTACTACCAGAACTGTTACTAAAATAACAATAATATTTCAAAAATAAACTTTTTTAGGGCTTGGGATTTAGCTCAATAGCACAAGTGCTTGCCTGGCAAATATGAGGTCATGAGTCTGATCCCCAGTACCAAAAAATAAATCAGTAAATTAATAAGATTTTTAAGATATATTTCTTTTATAATATTTTATTTACTATTAACAGATAATACATTGCATGTACCCTAAAGTTTAGCTTTCAGTTTCCTGAGCTTCATTCATCAACCAGTATTTTTATTTTGCAATTAATAAGTTTTGAAAAATAGTACACATATTGATCAGCCTTTTAAATTTCCAAAGTAAAACTATGGATAATTAATATCTATGCTTGTATGTCTAAATCAAGCATAATTATGAGTATATAAATGTAGAAATTTATATATATATATATATATATATATATATATGTCCATCACTAATATTTGTGAAAAACAATAATATAGTCAATAGATCTAGAAGTCAGTACATGCTATACTGTGTATTCAATATTAAAAGAAAGATGAAAAGAAAAATTAAACGAAAATAGATTTTCTATTGCCTACAAAACAAGAAAATAAAAGCATTTTAAAGGCTTGGATTATAATTAAACATAGAAAAGTTTTACTGAATGAGAAATTTCTACTTTGCAGCCATAGTATTAAAGCTGACACGTGCATTAGTTACATACTATCACTTACATACATATTAGTTACTTTACAGTCTATTTTTATCCTTTAGATTTGAAATAAAATTATATGAAAATATAGTCAGCCTTATACATCCACGTTGATCACATACTAGGGACCTACATCATAGATTATTTTTAATGTTTTTGTGTGTTTATGTTGAAGAAACATGAAGTTACTGTTAAGACAGATGTTTTATTAGAGATATAAATGATATATCATATTTTCACTACAATTGGAAATTATGAAACATTCAATAAGATGTTATTTTTTCTCACATGAGAAAAATGTACAATCCAATTCTGACTCTTTCTCATTTTCCTTCTCTTTTTTATATTTAATTAGATTTTATCATTAATCTGTTTTCATAATGCATTTTTAACTTTATTTAGTTCTTCACATTTTGAGCTTTGATTCCAATCTTTAAAAAAATAACATTATATTAAATCTAGAAAATAATTTAATGTTTTACTGTCCTAAATAATAATTTTGATGGACAATTTTTGCAGATATATCTGCCAAATATGTTTCTTAATGTGTTACTTGAGGAATTCTGTCTTGTTTATAAGAAGGGATCAGATAAGATTCTCCAACCTGGGGCCAGGGATTTAGCTCAGCAACACAAGCAACTGCCTCATAAATACAAGGTTGTGAGTTTGATCTCTGGTACCAAAAAAAAAAAAAAAACCCTCCAACTTCTAGTCTCTCGTACTAGTCCATTATTGTGTAATCCTCCTATGATTGTGTACTAGTTATTAAATAATTTTCACTGATGCCTAAGCTAAATTGTCAGGGATTTAATAGACAATATGGGCAGTTAATATTTGGTCTATGTTCATATTTCATCAAAGCCTGTTACTCGTGGTGACCAAGTCTTACATAAGATTAATACTTGCATAATTATTTTCTATTCCTTATTTTTTATTTTTAGATTTTTCATAAACATGTATTTAGTATGTAAATATTTGTTGAATTCAATCTTTTTAATCTCATCAACTGCTCTTGTTTCTATTTAAGAATATGAATTTTTAGCTCAGTTAGAACAGGATTTTTTTTTTTTTTTAATTTTTGGACCAGGAATCAAACTCAGGACCTTTTTCTTGCCAGGCAGGTGCTTGTGCTGCTGAGCTGTGTCTCTGGCTTCCTTTGTATTTCTACATTCACTGACATTACTGTTGTGGAATGTACTTTGAAGGTATCTGCACAGTCCTTGAGAGCATAGCTATCATTTACAGTGAACTGTGTTAGTAAAGTGCTAATGGCTCACCCCGTTTCCTAACTTCAATGCTCTAGATTTCCCTTAATGTAATAATTAATGCGTTTTAGTCTACAAAATGGAAAGTGCTGCAATACAAAAATGGCAGAATCTTTTCAAAGTCCTACCATAATTATTCTCCAGAGTTATTAGCTATTATTTTTATAGAAAGTTTTCCTGAACACATCAGTGATTTCAGTGTAGAGACATTACTCTTTATTATTGGTGGAAAGGAGTACACTTACTTTCTCTTTTAAAGTTTAAAACTATTATGAAAACTATTCCAAATACTAACTTAAATAAAAATATTAAAATAAAGAAAGAGAAATTTTAATTGAGATAATGATTAATGAATATAAATAAAGTTCTACATGGTTTACCAAACTCAAAGATTTTAAGTTTACATTTATACAGGTAAAGACTTGTATAAATGTTCATGTGATGAAAGTGAAGTTTATCTCCAAAAGCAAACTATTGATGGGATGATTATTAAAAAGTATCAATCACAGTCTATATGAAAATTATCATCGTATAAAAAAGTTTTATGTTTATCTGTTGCATTTTACTTAACTGTATGAGTAAATCCCCAATTATATTTAAATTTTTTGAAGAAATGCCTTAAAATTTAAGCCAACTCAGGAAACACTTTTTTTTCTGCTAAAGAAATGGAAGTCAGTTTATTTCATGGAACAATAGGTCACAGCCTTAATGACTGTGTTGTGTTCTTCCTGGTACAATTACCTTACAGCCTTGACATTCATAGTGAATTCCGTATGGAAATTAGGATCATATCATCATAGGGAATTAAGGCTCCTTGTGTTTTAATTCTCTCTATATAGATACATATATATGATAAAGTGTATTGGTTTTTTAGTATTAAAGTTACAAATAATATTTGTGCAAATAAATAAAATTTCCTTTTGAATACATTTTTCATGATTTAATGATTAAATATTAAGATAATATGAAATTACCTCAAGGGTATTGTAGTAGGGTGAAGCTAGTGGATCATTTCAGAGACTGGTAAGGACCGAAAAAAAAGAACTACCAGAAATAATTCATGACTACTGTAGTTGCTAAGAGAGAAACACCACTGGACTTACAGAAAACATACCCTCAATTTTTTGTGTACATCAATCTAGTAAGACTACTTTTAATTCTTTAGACATAAAAGTCATGTAAAGTTCCAGGCACCTATATATTTTTCACAAAAGACCCTCAGTTATATAAAATTTTGTATGATCAATGACAGTTGTTACTATTTTAAGAGTTTCTACAATATTAATATCTCACAAAATATTACAGGTTAAATATATACTTAACATGTCAAAATTATTTCATAGATAATCAAACGTTTTTGTCATCAGTCTCTAAATGTTGTCATACTTTCAATCATCTTTGCTAGAAATTTTCCTTTCCTGTGAAGCAACTTGTTACTTGGCTAGCTTTAAATCCTGGTTCTAGTCTCTAAGCTGTGTCTGTGATCCAACAGAATAGAAGAGAGTAAAAAATAAATCAATGCATAATTCAAAGTGTAACTAACATGTACACAGAATGTTAAGCTGAGACTCTGTGTTAGTTTTTGCTGAAGTATAAACATGCAAGGTAAAAAGTGACTTACTTTCTATGCTACTGTTCTAGATAAGTTTTGTAACCAGCATATGAGTGATCCAAGAGGCAAATCGAGACAGGTAGACAAGAATCATCAGCATATTATAAAAATTAGTTAGAAAAACAAAAGAGCCAGCTGAGACTTAAATTTATGTGTAATAAATACCAGTGACAATGGCAAAAAGGAGAAGACTGGAATGGAATCCCTATTACTTAAATGAGATTACTTAGAAAACTTCATGGGATGTCTTTGAGTTTAGGAACCACAATAAACTGTCATATAAATGAAGTCAATGAAATCTGAAAATGAAGAACGAGGGAGAGTGGTCTATAGGCTGCAGATTCATTTATAACACCACAAAGCTGTATAATACAGACAAGAGATTTTCCTGGAATTAATTTTAGACAACATTGATGACATAAATAGAACCCAGCCATGCCCAGTTGGGCTTGTACATTCACACTGCCAGAGAGGAAACAGTCATCTAAAGAAACCACGTGGTGTAGTCTCTCTGGTTTCTGAAATGTGTTCAAGAAGGGAAGGAGTGCTAGGTGTCTGTCAGGGTCAAGCACAGAACTGATAAGAGAAAGCGCATATTGGTTTCTTCATCCTTCTTTCTATTCCTGATTTGACCTGAAGTCTCAGTGAAAACCCAGGTGAGAAAGAAATACAAAATGAAAAAATGTTTCACACACACACACTCAGCCCCTCCAGCATTTGTTATTGGTTGATTTCTTGATGATGGCCACTCTTTCTAGGATGAGATGGAATCTCAGAGTTGTTTTTATTCGAATTTTTTGAATGACAAATGATGTTGAACATTTTTTCATATATTTATTTGCCATTCATATTTTGTCATCTGAAAAGTGTACACTTATCTCAGATGCCCATTTGTGGATTGGGTTTTTGAATTTGGGGGATCTTTGTGTGATCTAGATAGAAGTCCTTTGAGGGAGAGTTGATGAAATTTTTCAAATGTTGTGGGTTTTTTTTTTGACACTGTTGGTGATTCTTTCAATGTGCAAAACATATTTTAATAAGATGAGATTCCAGTTGTTGTTGTTTGAAATGCTTGCTATGAAGTTTGGGTTTTGTTCATGCACTCTTTGCCTACTCCTATGTCTACTTTCTCTTCCAGTAGACTTAGTGTTTCTGTTTTAACATTTATATCTTTGGTCCATTTTGACTTTAGTTTAGTGCATGGTGATAGTCATGGGTCTAGTTCTAGTTGCTGGCATGTAGAGAGCCAGTATTTCCAGCATTGTTTATGGAAGGGTCTCAGTTTCTTCCAGTGAACACGTTTGGCCCCTTTGTCAAAGACCCTTCTCCACTGTTGGTGGGAGTGTAGACTATTGCAACCACTGTGGAAATCTCTGTGGAGGTGCCTCAAAACCTAAAATTAGAGGTTCAACCCAGCTATTCCCTTCCTGGATGTATTCCCAGATGAATTAAAAACATCTAGCACAGTGTTACATATGCACCCATGTTGATAGCAGCACAGTTTGTAATACCTGAATATTGGAAAAAACTCAAATGCCCATCACCTAAAGAATGGATAAAAAGATGTGGTTTTTCGTATACAATGGAATACTTCAGCTATAAATAAGGATAAACTTGAGTCTTTTATAAGTATATGGGTGCAATTTGAGACCATGCTTGTAAGTGAAGTAAATCAGACTTGCATGTGTAAACATTATATTGTCTCTCTAGTACAAGAAGCTGAAAAAGTGAATAAGATCCAAAATGTACAATAGATATTGGAAAATGGGAAGAAACTGCTCAAAAAGAAAATACAACTTGGATGAGAGGAATGAGAAAAAGGAAGATAAAAGGAAATTTATAATAAAAGTTAATTTGGAACTATAAAAATGGGCTATTTTATTTTTAAATAAAGTGTAGACTTTGATTCACTGAATTTAAGAATAATATCATAATTTCTTCTGACATGAAGTTGATAGAAGTTTATAATTTTTATGCTGAAGAGATGTCATAAAACTTGTTTTTGGTGTATAAGATTGGTATGCTTTAACATATGCAGAATTAAACATCCAGCACCCCCCAAGCCCTCTAACACATGTCTGAACAAGCAGAAAAGAAGAAAATAAGTTTGGTCTCATTTCCTTGGTTCCACCTATTCAATATTAAATTTCCAAAATCAAAAACTTAATGTGAAGGAATCAGTTGTCATTGTAAACATGATTGCATGTTATAATTGTAGGCAACTTTATAATTATACTGAGAATTTTGTTAATACTAATGATTTTGCTAAAAATAGCTTACTGTGTGTTTAATGAGTTACTACTGGCATTAATATTTTATTAAATTATTTATTTTACAATATTTTAAGTCTCTTAAATACTGTCTTGGCATTTCAAAAATATGTCTTTCATCAAACTGGCCATTTAAGTGTCTATAACTATTGAGGAGCTTACAAAATATTTTTGTTAATTTTAATATATGATATGATTTTCATAATATATAAATTTGTGTTTTTCAAGAGACAATGAATTTACATGAAATAAATTTGATTGTCATTTGATATGCTTTTTTGTCTAGCATTATTATAATGTTAAAATAAAATATTTATGTTTTATTGGATGCTAAGTAATCAACTTGGCATTTGCAAACATGATTAGCTATGTTAATATCAATTAAATTTGTCAAGGTGTAAAATACATATTTTATGTAAGAAAAAGCAATTTTAACGTGTTTTTCTTCTCTATTATTATTTTTTCACATGTTTTCAATTTGGCTTTATAATAAAAGCAAAATATTTGTGGAAATAGTTCTAATGATATTGATTTGCAACCAGGAACTTAATTAACCAACGATTTTCTTAACTACTTACAAATATATTTGGGAAAAAAGAGTGTGGAGGAAGAAGAGAGAAGACACTAAATAAATATTCTGACAAGAGTGTATGCAGTTTTTCAAAATTATTGTCATTCTTTGATGGAAAATCAGTGAAATTTGGGGAAAATTTTTATTGCCAATATTTATTTTTGTACAGATTTTTCTCTTGGCAGAGTATGTGATATCATGGCTTGGCAGTGAGGATCTATGAGAACAAGACGCTCACATGGCTCCACATGGAAGGTCAAATTGTTGAGGAGGGACAGAAAGGGCTATTGCGTTCCCTCTGCCACTGAGAAGCTCAAATCCTTTCTCAGTGCACTCAGGAAAGGCAGCAGATTATGTTGTTCAAAGGGTGATGATGGAGAAACCAGCAATGCTGAGAGGTTCTGCCCAGCCTGGTCCCTAACACTGACTAACCTCAAAGAGTGGGCTCTAATACTCCATTCACCTAGGCTGCAGCCTTTTCCTGCCTTGGTCAAAGGTGTCCCTGCATGACAGTGCTCCAGGACTAACGTTATTAAAGTGCGAGGCCTCTGTCTGCAAAACAGTTAAGCCATAATTGCTATAGGAAGAATTAGTGGCACAGTTGGGTCATCTTTTTGTTCAAATTAAGAGTTGTATAATCTAAGTTGTTTTTTTGTTTTGTTATTGTTTTGTCTTGTTTTGTTTTGTTTCTTTACAAAGTAATCAATCCCCCAATCAATTTTGCAGCTTTTTTACTCTCTGGAGCACTTTGTAAAGAATTCAGCATCCTTATTTATAACTGGAGAGAATAAGTTCATAGTCTCTTTATTTTATCTTACTCCTACCTTTGTGTTCTATACTATTGATATCTTCCACTAATTTATGTCATTAATTGTTCCACATATCCTTACACATATCTTTGACTTAAAATATTTCTAAAATGCTGACCAGTTCTTCTACTCTTATATACAGGTTAAAAATTTTACAAAGCAATTGAAGCACTATAGATAACAAGTAAATGACAAAAGTTAGAACTAGTGACTGAATTGTGAGAAATGATGATATTATATATATATTCATATAAAGACCAACAGAGACAGATTAAGAAAGAAAAGTGATCAGAAACCAACTTAAAGCAATAATAACAGCAATTATGAGAAAATTTTTTATGTCAGGTCAGCAATAGCAATATTTTATTCTTTTAAAAAATAGAGATTGGCCTCAACCATTTAATTGCAAACCTTCTTCATTTTTTGTAGCTCTTGAGGAAGTCATAATATCATACATATCCCAGTTTAGGAACACAGCATCTGACTGACAATATAATAAGGGAAGTTGGCTTTTCTATAATTTGATTCCCAGATAAGTATGAATTTAAAAAATATTAGGATATAAATCTTCAGTTGTTCTCACAGCTGGAATTTTTTTCCTGGACTGAAAGCATTCATTCATTCATTTTAAATGAACATGTGGTTGTCTGTATTCTCAAAGGGACCATTAGTCTAATGGAAAAAATTAATAATATTCTATTTTGCATTTCCTGGATATTCAACTTTAATAATCCACTATATTTTTGTAATATGGAATATTATTCACAATGTTGGCTCAGAAATGAAACAGGAAGAAGATTTCTTAACTGTATATTATTTACTCTGAATTACAAAGAATTAGCATTTATGCTTAGATCTCTGTTTTGAAGCATCGTAATTTATATTTCCCTACTAATTAAAAACTCTTCCATAACTATTATGTGTTTACATCTTGAAAAAGTTCATCTCAGTTGAAAATATCGTAATACATTCGAAATGCATTTGCTACTCTGTGCCTAACTTTCCAGACATCATAGCACAGTGTCTCCATATACCATAGAGAAGAGCTCCCAAACTTTTTGTCAGTAGTTCCCAGATTCTGGGTAAGCAACTTTTTAAACAGACTGGGAGCAGGGATTGCTTTTAGAATAATGAAATTATTATAAAATTTACCTTTTAGAATAATGAAATTATTATAAAATTTACCATAATGCAGAATCCTTAGGATCCCGGAACTTATTTTTCTACAATGAAACCATCACATCTGGGTGTGATGGAGACAGTGCCGCATGAAGTTGCCTATGTCCCAGGCACACCATCGTCTTGTTTGCTTGCTGTGACTGACAGAAGCTCTGCTGTACAGATATAGGACACTGGAAATGTAAATAAGCTTTTCTTAATATTTGTGACAATTTCAGGATATTCTCCCTTGATTTAATACAGAATGTATGAAGATTTGAAGTCACCTCAAACATAATTTTAAAGACACTGTCATTTGAATCTCAAGACGTTGATCCTTCTCTAACACAGGCTAAACAATTCATCCAGTTTGCTAATGTGTCATGAGTACATTCATCCTCAGTTCTTTGCTTTTTGGGGTTGTGATGTAATCCTGAAACTTTTGGGAGCTCAGCTGATCTTCACCAGCTAGAAGAAAGCCCCAGATCAGTCTTTTCCAAAATCTCTGCTAATGTTTAATATATGTAAAAAATCTCAATCTTGTCATACACATGACTTCAGTTTGGCTTTGAATGTGTCCACTTTATCGGTCTAAACACAATTGGCATTCTCCCCAGAACTGACAGATTTTGTTGAGGCGATAGAATATATCATACAAGTAGGCAACATTTTTCTCTATTAGAATGTGTTTGTAATATATAATTTCTAAATTCATCTTTGGCGATAGCTGCAGATACTTTACATATTTTAATGTTTTATTCACCTCTTCTTTTTCTCTCCTCCCTCAAGCTCACAACCCCCTTTCCATTTCCAAAAGATCTAACCCACTGTCCAAATTTTGTGACCTACCCTGTGTCACTGAAATGTGCTGTCAGTAGTGGCCAATTTTTCTAAAAGACATCTCAAAAATGGCTAGATCTGATAACTCACGAAATCTGGCCTGTGTTCAAACTTTAGAAAGTCATATCACTTTGGTATGTAACAGAAGAAAGTGTGCTTTGTCTCCATCTCATCATAGAGCTGTATGAGCAATTAAAAGTATGTAATATCGCTGATAATTTTAGATGCATTCTGCAAAATGACTGTTATTTCTCTGTAGAAGAAACAGTGTGTACATCACATTCAAATGTGAACTCTGACCCAAATGGAGAAACCAAAAACCACTCAGTCATAGCAGGTGCTCTGGCTGTACATGTATCAACAGAAATTGACTGTTTCAGGTATGCTGATGTGCAGTGAGGTAAAGACCAGAATTGTTCTGCAGTGTGTTACTTGTTGGGAACAAAAGTACACGTAGTGTACCTTTATACATATCCTCCAGAAAAATATAAAACACAAAAACAGGCATTGGACACAGTGGCACCCTCCTATAATCTCAGCACTTGAGAAGCCAAGGCAGGAGGATGCTGCATGTTCAAGGCCAGACTTGACTGCACAGTGACTTAAAGCCAGCTAGCAGATGTCGCTGTACAACTAAAGTACATCAACTCTCTTGTCACTATAAAAGCTGTCGCCATATGCAGCTTAATTTTTACTTGCCACTCACTGATATGGCTTTGATACTGAGTATTAATGCAATCATTTATTATGGCCTCTGAGCAGTCAAACCTATGTTAATAATAATCTATACTTACAGCCACTTCCAATGCTAGCATCACCACCTCAAGCCCCCTCAAATCATCAAGCATTAGAATCTTCTACAGAGCATGAAAACTAAATCCTTTATGTGCATACATGTGTGGTTCATGAAAGAGTTTCTTTCTTTCTTTCTTTCTTTCTTTCTTTCTTTCTTTCTTTCTTTCTTTCTTTCTTTCTCTCTTTCTTTCTTTCTTTCTTTCTTTCTTTCTTTCTTCTTTCTTTCTCTTTTTTCCTTCTTTCTCTTTTTTCTTTCTTTTCTTTCTTCCTTCCTTCTCTCACTCCCTTCCTTCTTTCTTTCCTTCCTTCCTTCCTTCCTTCCTTCCTTCCTTCCTTCCTTCCTTCTCTTTCTTTCTTTCTTTTTTCTTTTCTTTTCTTTCCAAGGTAAGAGAGGTACCAGGAATCCAACTCAGGACTTTGCACTTGCCAGACAGGTGCTGTGCCTCTGAGCTCTATCCCTGGTCCCATCAAAGAGTTGATGCTACAGTGAGCCTCCAACACTGCTCTGCTCTGACAGCAGACTGAGTTGAAGACGCAATGAGAGTCCTGGGGCTGAGTGTTTATTTAATATCATCTTGCTCTGAAGGCCTACCATGCTTTTGTTTTTCTGTTACCATTGGTTCTATCACGTTGTGTGTTATTGGATTTTAATATGTATGATAGTAAAAACAAAGTTTTATGGAAAATGAGATAATATAGTAGCCATTGTTCATCTTTTGTTATATGGTTCAGAATGTCTTGGAATACTTCCATTCTCTTGAGTTGTTTATTCTACTTTGTTATGTTTGACACTATTGTGTGTAAAGCTAAGCTCAACTATTTCAAAGAAAGAGACATTATGATAGCTACTGTTAATATCCAATTGTCTTGTTGCGAAGTGCTGTGTTGCTTACATTGTTCTGTCCTGATCTGCTTAGATCTGTCCTCTTTTGTTTTATTCTCCTTAAAATAAAAAAAAAAGAGAGAGAGTCCTGGGGCTGGCTTTCCCTGTTCATCTGCTGCTCACCTCCTATTCTGCAGCTTGTTTCAGTCCCTGGCCCGGGGTTGGGAAGCCGTGCTATAGAATTCTATTTATCTAACCTTGTGATGGTGGGGTTCACTGGGATGCTGCTCAGGCTTACAAGGAGACCTTACTCCATATCACCAGTCCGGGATGGGAGCACAATTAAAAATTTGCACTACCACCATAAAGTCAAAAATTATTAAATTAAATCATCAAAACCCTGGGATACTGTGGTACATATTTTGCAGTGAATATTTTTCAATTCCATAACTTTGAAGATAAAACACAAACCATATCCTATGTGCAGTGTGTAAATGAAATATGAATATTTAAAAATAATCATGCTTTAACTGTATCCATTTATAAAAGAAGGAGCAGGGAAGAGTATGGCTTTTAAGCACGTAACTGAACGTAATCCTTTTTCTTCTGTCCTTTTACCAGATCTCAGTTATACAGCCACTCATAGATGAAGGAGTATTCAGAAAATGTATTCACCATTCTGGACAGCTTAGTGCCCAGTGAATGATATTTAAACCTTCTGGAATTAAAAAATATTAAATAAATGGACATTAGAAAAACTATTTCATTGGCAGCAGAATATATTTGAAACATGTATTTTGAATTTATTTACTTATTGAAAACTGTATTATTTTCTTCTTTATGTTATTCATTTCAGAACTTAATATATAAATTTTAAATTTGTTGCTTAATACCCTATGTTAATGAATGATATGAATACAAAGTAGTTTTAGACATAAATGAAAAAATCAGTTTTAAAAACTAGTATTAAAATTGATATTGCTAGTAGTGTTATCTAAGTATTTTTTAAAAAGTGAAGTTACCCCGTGACCTTCTCCTGACTCTCTTTTTTTACTCTTTCTCTCATGATTAACCTCCTCATTCACCTTTAGGAAACGGGAAATAAGTGTTAATTGCGTTTAAATTTGCTTGCAATATTTCCTATATTTTTTTAAAACTTACATATAATTGAGACTTTTAACAGTCTCATAAGGAATGGAGTGTTGATGTTGAGTATGTAAAGATTAAATAGCAATGTCAAAGGAAGAAATATACAAGCCAATACATAGACACGCATTTTATAAATAAGCATATGGTATAAATGTATATCTAGTAACATTGTTGGAAAAACATACTTATTTCAATTATAGCTTCCAGAAAAGTGTAAGTTAACTGCACTTAATGTACCTACTATTCCTCTTGAAAATATAATCTCTTCTTCAAATAATGAGGTTATTCATTGTATAAGCAGCATTTTTGTTATTTCAGTAACAAAGTACATTTTTCTTCAGTTTCAATATCAATAAAAATATCTCAAAATATTAAAAAACTTACATGAAGGGATTAGAGGTACTATTAATATCTATGAAAATTCTATTTTTATTTTTGAGATATGTAATGAATAGTGACTTCTATAACAATTTCTAAATATATTTTCATTGTTACTGATTTTAGTAACATATGTTATCATAACCTGTCATGTATAGGATTTGGATTAGGTAAAAGAAAAAGAAAATCATGGTGTTTAACTTTTAAGACTGACTTATGAAGTTAAAATACAAATATGTTTTTAATAAGGAAATTTTAACTTTCTATGCAGTGTCTAATAAATGTCACTCAGACTTATTGCATATCACTTAATAAATGTCAATTTATTTTTCTAGGTTTCATAATTGTTCAATGTAATAAAAGCAGCATTATGTATGCTAACTGTTATATAATAAAAGTAGGATGCAGCGAAAATATTTATTATTCTTGAAAGCAAGATATTAACCACTTTCATATGTGCAAAACAGAGTGGGTATGGAATGAGCATTCTGGTTATGTTGACTCCATGACAATGACTAAGTTATTGTAACATCTTGGGCACATTATTTATTCAATGGCATTAAGGCTCTGAGAATACCAACCTTACATGAAAGGATGGAAGATCAAATCAGATCACAGAGGCAAATATTCAATTAGGTATTTGCTATTTAGAAGGCACTTAGAAATTAAAATACTGTTCTTCAAAAGAAATATGTTTAATTAATAATTTTCCTATTTACAGTATGCTTCCCATCATACTGAAATGCAGTTAGCAGTGGCTATAGTATCATGTATACTGCATAAAAGAATGAAACTCAAATTAAAATAAATGCCTGGAAATTTAACACATATGACTATATAGATTTTTCTATAATTCACACAATTTTATGTATCAAATGAACTGTTTAATAAATAACAAGATATTTATTTATTATCTAAACATAACATATTGTGATTGCTGTATAATGAAGTTAAAATAAGTAGAAATATTCTAAAATATTAAATGAAATGTCATAGATTTTATACCCAGTATCAAATTTAATGACTGTAATCATAAACTAAAATGAAATATGCCATAATAATGTAGGTGAGAGCAGGTGGGACCAGATGAGAGAAGACCCTAGCATGGGCACATGCCGGCAGGTAGGACCAGGGGTGTGGAAAAGTCCAAAGCAGCGGTGAGAATATGGCCCAGCAGATAGTGAGTGAGGTGAACCAGCACTGCGCTCCAACACCTGGGACGGGGAGCAGAAGTGGGCAGGCGGGGCTGCCATTCTATACCAACGGGCTCAGGACGGACTTCAGCACTGAGTCCCAGCTCCCAAATCTAGAGGCCAGGGGCAGCCCGTTCTTAGCCAAAGACTGCTGGAAACCTGACCCAAGTATACAGAACATTTTTTGAATTTGACTTGGACACTACCACAGAACTGTGGGTAATGGAGAAATTTTACTACTTTTCTTTCTCTTTGTTTAGTTAATTTTCCTTTTTCAGTTTGGTTGGGTATTTTTTCTTTTTTTAAACTAGTTAGGTTTTGTGCCTTTTTTTATGTTTTCTTCTATTCATCTTTATTCTCTCTTTCTCAACAATCTGTCTTGATTTTATAATATTTTCATGTGAGTGAACATTGTCTATCTTTTGTTTTCTCTTTTATTCTCTCTCTCCTGTGTTCCCCAGTTTCCCAAAACCTAGATGAGTCTTGCTTCTCCTGTATCCAACCTCATTGATCTATTTTGTTTATTCTCCTTCTTAAGTCACATTCCACAGGGTAAAATCATTCTACTAGGAGAAAAATCATCACATGCAAGTTGGAATTACTGGATTTTATTGTATAACTGTAGAATGTGCTCCTGAGGTTAAAGGTATTAGGTTAATATCACAGTTTGTTAGCAGCGAGGCTGTGCTTGATGCTACTGTTATTACTAACTGTAGCACTTTAACCAGGATAGCTGTTAGAATCAGTTTTTCTCCCTTGTATGAAAAGACTGTGATTATCTGGAGTCACAAACTTCACCATAGACCAGTATAAAAAGACAAGATGTAGAGCCAGTAAGTAACTTCTCATACTTAAAATATTGGAAAGGTAGGTTCTTGGGATAGACTTAAAGACCAAGAATCACCCTACATTAGAAGACATCTCTGAGCAACAGACATTTCCTAGGGAATCTTTGATACTAGTGATGAAGCTATGTACCATAAGAAATCTACAGACATCAACACAGAAAGCAAAATAAAATAGAAAATGACAGGATGCTGAGCTAGAGATATAGCTTAGTGACACAGCACCTGCCTGGCAAGTGCAAGGTCATGAGTTTGACTTCCAGTAGGAAAAAAAAAATGACAAGATGTAGAAGCAAAATGTAGCCCTAGACCCCCAGCACATTCAAGATAAGTCCAGAACATAGTGAGATATAGAAAATTGGAAGTCACCCAATGAACTTTCTGAAATGATAGAAACAAAAGTGAGAAAAAAATGGAAAAAGGTATATAAAAATAATCTCTCAAGTCAAAAAAGATAGAAATGAAAAACATTATGGCACACACAGATTAATATACAAGAAGAGCTTAGCAAAAAAGATGGGTACCGTAAATGCTCAAAATAGGAAAGAAATGGAACCTATGAAACAAAGTGAAACAGAAATCCAGGAAAGTAAAAACTTCTTTGAATGTAAACCCAACAGAGTAAATGAAGGCAAAGATAGATAACAAGATTATGAGTAGTGATCACAAAAACAAAAGTATCGTTAAAATAACATGAGTCTATAAAAAAATCCAACAGTTTCAAGGTGAAGCAAAGAAGGACAACATAAAACTGAATGGAGTAAAAAAAATCTGGAAATAATGCAAATGTTTTTTTTAAAAACTTTATGAGAAATAATGGTAGAAAACATCCAAAACATGGATAAAGAATTTGACATACAAAAAGTGAAGCACACTGAACTCCAAATCACCATGATCAAAATAAATCCACAGCAAGGTAGATTTATTTATGATAGGCAAGATTCCAGAAAGTGAGCAGAAGATGAGAGTACTAAAAGTGGTTTGAGAAAAGAAATAAATCACTTATAAAAGATAGCCCATCAGAATCCCAGCAGATTTCTCAACAGAAACACTCAAACCAAGATTAATGTACTCCTTAAAACTATCATTCAAAATTGATGGAGAAATAAGATACTTTCATGATGAAAAAACACCTGAAGAAACATATGACTACCAACTCTCTAGATTTCTCTGAATGATAGAGAAAATGAAGAACAAAAGCACAGAAACATCAGTAGAAAGAAACCACCAGGGAGGGCAAACAATTAAACAGAGTTAAAGACAGGGAATCAACAACAAGAAAATAATCTGAAAAAGACAAGCCAATATCTAACAGATATTACCATCAACAGAAATGGTCCCAATTCATCAATCAAAAAAATAGCATTGACAGTCTGGATCAAAAAATAAGATCCAACCCTATTCTGCATTCAATACACACATTTAACTGAAATTTAGAGACTGAAAGTCAAAGGATGGAAAACAATATTCCATGACACAAGAAACTAGAAAAAAGCAGAGGTAGCTATTCTGTGTGAAGATAATGTGAATTTCAAGCCACGACTGATCAAAAGAGAAAAAGATCACCACATACATGATAAGGGAAATCTCCAAGAAGGATAACACTCACAAATGTATATGCACCAAATATCAGTCACCAAAGTACACAAAATATTAACAGACATGGATGCAAAATCAGCACTCAAGAATTATTAGCAATCTGTACACAAATAGCAAATTAACTGGAGAGAAATTAGGGAAGCAAATTATTGCTTTCAAAATAGCATTCAAAAATGAAATACTTATGAATCAATTTAACAAAGGAAGTAAAGGATTTAAACATTAAGAATTACAGCATGCTGATAAAGAGCTAGAAAATGATACCAGAAAATTAAAAGATATCCCTTGCTCATAGATAGAAAGAACCAATATAGTGAAAATGGTCAGAGCTGCAAAAATTGTCATACAGATTTAATGCAATTAAAATCAAAATACCATTAGCGTACATATCCAAGCAGTAAATTAAAATCAAAATAGATGAAACACTGAATGTTAAAATGGAAACACTAAGTGAGCTGGAAGAGAGAACAGGGAGAACTCTTGAGGACTTAGGGACTCTTGTGGTCAAAGATCTCATGACCAAAACCCTGATTGCATAAGAAATATATGGAATCAACAACTGGGATCTTATCCTTTTAAAGCATTTCTGGAGAGCAAAATAAATCCCCAACAGAGTGAAGACAACCTACAGAATGGAAAAATACTAGCCAGTTGTCCCTCAGACAAAGGACTTATACCTAGCTAGAACACATAAAGAATTCAAAAAAATCAGACCTCCCAAGTTTAAAGACCCCATCCAGAAATGGACATCTGACATGAATATACCTTTCTCTGATAGTGAAATACATAGAAAATAAATATATGGAAAAATGTTCAACACCATGTGTCATTCAAGAGATGTAAATTAAAATAATTTGGAGATTCCATCACTCTTCAGAAACAATGACTATTATCAGGAAATCAAGCAATAACAAATGCTGGAAGGCCTGTTGGAAAAAGGTAACACTCACTACTGGTGAAAATGTTGACTGGTGCAATCATTTTGTAAATCAATGTGAATATTTCTCAAAAACTAGGATGAAAGGTATCAATTGACCCAGGTATTTCCCTTTTGGGTATCTTCCCAGAAAAATTAGAAATATTGTACCGTAACATTACACATACACCCAGGTCTATAGAAACACAGATTTAATAGCTAAATCTTTGAAACAACCCAAATGCCCAACTATTGAGGAACAGAAAAACAAAGATGTGTGTTTTTTTTTATACAATGTATTACTACTCAGATATAAATAAGGATAAACTTGAGAAATTTCTAAGTAAATGGATGCAACTGGAGACTGTACTCCTAAGTGGAATAAATTTGACTCACATTTGTAAATATCAAATTTTTTTCACTGTTTAAAAAATTGGAAGATTAAATAAGGACCAAAATATACAATATTGTGAAATGAGAAGAATTTGTTCACAAGAAAAGAGGAACTAGGGAAGACAAAGGGAAAAAGGAAGGAAAGGAAAAGGGAAAAAATGATTAAAATAAAATGATAAAATGGAAACAAAGCTTTGTAAATAGGGAGAGGACGAAGGTATAAAGGAAGGAGAGTGAAATATATGGAATCAACAACTGGGATCTCATCCTGTTGTTGGGAAAAAAGAGGACTCAAAATATATCATGTACAGAAACAAATTCCTTATGATGTTTATGATAATCATTTTTATCCAGAAGGTACCAATAAAATTTTAAAAGTAGTTGAGTACTTAACTACCTTTGGTGCAGATGGATATATACACATGATCCAAACTAGAGATTATAAATGAAAATTTAGAAAGATGAGGATATGTAAAAATCATAATTCAAGAAGGCTAACATCTGAGATAAATTAAAATGGAAAAATATGAAAAATATTTGCATTATAAGAAAAGTTGCCTTAAACATTGATAATAAAAAACAATGCAAATACAGAAAACACTTAAGTCTAAAAAGAAGATATTGTATGTGCAGAAAATTTAGACATTTTCCAATGCAAATGCAAATATTTGCTTCATTGTTGCTAAAATTGTTTGTAATTTAATAATTTCAGATTGTATGATAATAAAGGATAATAATAGTTCCAGTTATTGAGGATCTAAGTTCACATTAGTAATCAATTATATCATATTGTGTCATATGATATATTTTAAAGGTGCAACCTTTCAGTATGCAAGACTATTTTAGTAACCATCTAGATCATTTTACATAACAAACAGGTTTGTTTCTCTTTGGTGAAACAGATATATTGAAGTTTCAACCCACAGGTTTTTAATATGTGACCTCACTGGAAACTGGGTTTTGACAGACATAGTTTGTTAAGATGAGGTTACACTGAACTAGAGTGGATAGCTAAAGACTGTTATCCTCATATGAGCACAGACATATGGCGACAGAGAGAAACTCAGGAATACTGAGGGAAGGTAGAGGTTCTGAGTAGACTTGTGCTGCCATAAATGTTTTTACAAAGACAACATAATGCGTTTCTCTCAGCCTTGCTTCTCTGAGGGACGTGTTCGGAGAGTTGATCCACTTTCTTCTCTTGTCTCTGCTTTCCACTCAGTGCTTCTTGGCTTCAGGCTCCTGGCTGAAGTCACTGAGGAGAAGCATTGAGGGTTTGGGGGTTTTGTTTTGTTTTGTTTTGTTTTTGTTTCACTACCTGGCATAAATTCTCTTCTTCCTTGCTAGCCACCCCTGCATGCCACCCTTCTTTTCTCATAGCTTGAGAATATGTTTATTGATGAAGAGAACAGGTGCTGCTGGGTTCTTCTCTATGACCTTTCTCTAGACACTGAGGAGAGACCAAGAGAGGTGGGGTTGAATCCTGGCACTAAAGGACCCTTCACTTTCCAACTTTCATTTCTTCTTTCCTCTTACACTCAGCTTCCGGCACAGTGAGGGTGATAAAAGTGAGAAAAATAATTTGTTCTAAAAAAAATAAATTAAGGAAAATGGTTGGATTCTGCAGCTTAAGATAGGTCTTTCCTTACTATGAAAATGTTGCCCTTTCTCCCTTTTAATTACAATTCAAACCCTTTCTCTGGGGTTGAATTGTACAGTGGAAATGAATATATCACTGCTATAATCTGTGTCTTTCATGATCCCTTCTTGACTTTAAAGAGACAGAGGGACAAATGCTTTGGAAAGTAAATCTGAAAGTTTTAATTTATATCCACCTCATATAGAAGTGGTACAATGTAGGGACAGTTTGTGATACAATGTGGGGACAGTTTCTGCTTTGTGGGAGGGTTTTCACCCCGAATATTTTCCTGACTTTGGACTTACTGCTGATCTTAGCTACCATGACCTTCCTGATGAAAGGGACTAGGCTGATCCTGGATAGCACCAATTTTTTTTCCACGTGTCTGGGCAGGGGTCAAAGAAAATTTGGTGTAATTTCTTTCTATCATTTATATCTTGGGAATAAGTTGATATCTAAGCCAAGAAACAACTCAGAGCATTCTTGGGACTACCTGAGACTGGAATCAGTAAGAAAATATATTATCCTAGACTCTTTAAAGAGAATGAATGCTAGTATGAGGTCTTGTCTTCAGAACAGTGAGAGAAATACCTTTATTTTGTTTTACCAAATCCAATTTGGGACACTTTGTGACAGAAACTGTAGTACACTAACAAACATAGCAATTTTGTTTGATTTAAATTTTACTGTAGAAATACTTCAGTAAATATACGAAAGTACATACTGAATACTTGCTATTGCTGAAAATATACCCCAAAACAAAGTTACTCTACTTTGATAGCCTTTACATGATGTATACAACAGAGTTTATAGCTCAGCATGCATAACTGATTCATTGATTATGATTTTTAAATTATCACAGAAATCAATAGACGGATGCACATTCATATACCTTAAAGAAAATTTTTGATGGTATATATCAACACAAATTAGTGCTTCTTTTGTTTCAGTGTTAGTACTATAGCTAAATTTGATTTTTTGCATAATGTATTGAAACAAATTGTTTTACACAGCAACCATGTATTTCTAATTCTTAACTACAATAAAAAATTTATGTTAACATTTACATTTTGGAAAAAGACAAAATTAATGATTCATAAACAAAAAGTGTCAGATATTTTATTGAATCAAAAAACTCAGGTAAGAAAATAGATATTTATTTAAATTTCCTGCTTAAAAATACAAGATTAATGATATAAATTTTTTTCTGGGTATTGTTAAAGGTATAAAAAAATGAAATCTTATTTATATATTTGTACATTTTAAGGCTGATATAGTGAATTTTTAAATTTATACTTTATAACACACAAGTATTTCATCCACAAAATGAAAGATTATAATTGGAATATATGGTTCAATTCACATTCCATTAGCAATATATGATTTTATACTGAAACATATGATGCGGAAAGGGGATAAAACTCAGCAGTGCAATGCCTGCCTGGCTAGTGTGAAGTCCTGAGTTAGATTCACGGTACTTCACACCCCCAAAAGAAACAAATAACTAAAAATAAATGCATAAAACATATGATGCTGCTAAATCATGTCATTTTTAGAGATCTTACTCTAATTGGATTTTTTTTTTTGGTGCCAGAAATCGAACTCAAGGCCTCATGCCAGACAGACGCTGCAACACTGAGATATATCCCAGTCCGCTAATTATATTTTTTAACATTAATTCAAAGAAATTGTCTCAGAATATATTATAATTGATTGTATTTCCCATAGGAGGAATATTTAATTACTGAATCACCAAATTCATCTGTACAATATATAGTTACTGTAAAGCTGAATAATTATGAAAAACACTCTTAAAATGATTGGTGTAATTTGAAAGGAAAAATATTACTTGGTGAATAAATGTAGGGTAATATGATTGACAAGGGTGGAAATCTGTGGCTTTTAAGACATCAAAAAAATTTTACAAGGCAACAATATGGTAATATAGGTAGCTACAAAAGGAACAAAATTTTCAAATGCAGAATGACTAAATCTGAAAATTTTTAACTAAATTTTTGTAGATAATTACATACAAAATGCTCATGAAACATTTTAGGACATAATTAGAGCAAATACATTTAATTCCTTATTTATAATAAATAATATAATTTAGAAAAAATAATGCATATATATTCATATAAACCAGTTGTAACCTTAAACAATTGTTTATCTGTCTATATCTATGGGAACTTTATAGACAATTTTATTAGATTATTTGTAGTTTAATAAAACCTTGTATACACAGGCAGCCAGCTCGCTGCTCTGGTAAGTGGCTGTGGCCAGACAAGCCACTGCCGCTCCAGGGTGAGAACCAACGGCGTTTCCTGAGCTCTGCGCCAGGGAAAACCAGGTGCTGGGAAAACAAGCAGCCAGCTCACCACTCTGGTAAGCAGCTGTGAGCCTACTGGCGCATGAGCTAAGAATCAAACATCCATCCCATCCCTCCCCCCATTAGCAAGTGGGAGCCAGAGATCTGAGTATCTCTTTGGAGTTTGACTATATGCAATATAGCAAATAAGAGGGATTTCCTTCTACCATCTCTTTGAAAATATTTTTATCACTGTTCTGCTCTGTTCTGATTAATGGTATTGCTCTATTCAATATTCTGTTCTTGTAAGTTTGGTTATTTCCTTCGATTTTGCTGTACCTGATTGAAAGAACAACTACTGTGTATTGTGAAGAAAATGAGACATACTATTGTACCTATTACTCGGTAATCAAGTGTGAAGTTCTGTACCAGTGTCACTACACTGTCTCTACTGTCTTTGTTCCATCTTGTTCTGCTTTATTTTACTACCTTCAAAATAAATAAATAAACAAATAAATAAAACAAAATTAAATTAAATTAAAAAATAAATAACAACAACAAAACAGATCAGTAAGGTACTGAGCAAGCTGAAACATGATATAACTAAACAGATAATGGGCTTAAAAAGCAAAAGGAGGGAAAGAAAGTGCTCTAAAGGATATAACTGCATGTATATTTAAGTGTGTAGGATTGATAACCGTATTGCTAAATTCTTGTTGGACCATTGAACAGAACTGTTTGCAGCCTCAGTTTGAATTTCCACTTTGTATGCTATAATTTTGTAACTTGAACAATTATATCTAAGAAGACAATATGTAATTTATCAACTAGTGATATCTTACTGTTTATTTTTTTGAACTTCTGTATTTTTTCTACCCTTTTTTCTGTTTCGCTTTTTTTCTCTTTAAATAAAATTTTTAAAATCTTGTAAATATGATAGTTTTGGGTTGAGGTCCTTTATCTGAAATATGTCCCAAAGTCTCTATCCATCTATCAATCATCTGTCTATTTATCCTTACAATACTATAAATGTTAACTTTTAATCAGTAATGAATGAATAATTAATACATTAAAAGCACCATTAAATACAGTGGCACATTAAGGAAAGTATTTCCTATATGTTAGAAAGTGTATAATATTGTTAATATTGTTTACTTTTTTAAAGTAGTTGCCAGTAGATATAAAAAATTGAAAATATATGAGTATTAGCCATCTTAACATTAGCAAAACTAAATAAACATTAAATACAAAAGATTAGCAGTACCATCAAATAAAATATATGGAAATAAATTTAAATAATTTAACCATTCATGTGGCAATAATTTCTTAGACAGTTTAAAATGACAGTTTGAAACAATATGCATGAAAAAACAGAAAATGGAATGCACATCTTGTGGGAATGCATCTCAAAAAGAGTAAAAACTCTGTAATTTCATTTACATAAATTTAGCCTATGAATTCATAATAGATTGTATATTTATTTGTCTTTCACATTTGTAATTAAACTAAAATAATGGTCTTGCCCTGAAAAAGAAGACTATTTTAAAAAATGTTTGTATGTCTAACAGTCATAAAATAATGTTCAGTCATTAAAACTTATACAAATATTCAACAATAAAGATGTGTAATTCACTATGCAAAATCTTAGAGAACAAAATAGTATTCACATTTTTAAAAAATGCCTACATTTGCAGATGAGATTTTTCTAAAAGAAATGTGTTTTTGCCTTCTGTATAATAAGAATTAAAAATAAAAATAAATATAATTGCATCATTAGAATGTGAAGTATTAACTTTTAAAATTTGCTTCCCTGTATTAGAATATCTAATTATATGTGAAATATCTCTGATAGTCATTGTTCACATACAATATATACTTATGATGATATTATCTTACACTTAAAGAAGAGCAAGACATTGTCAGCTTTAAATCTTTAGTATTAATTAAATATAGAGTAATCAAAATAAAGTTTCATATGCTAAATTTCTATTTGGTTTAATGAGTGTGTTCTGACATAGACAAGTCTTACTACTAAACTCACATATTTAAAGTAATTGCATTAGTCATAATGGGTGCAATAATAGATTATAGATCTGGATTATAACATTGTTTTTCAAAGCTGAGAAATTACTATTGGATTACATTGTTTTCCTTCTGGAGAAAAAAACATTTTACAAGTATGCTGTCTGAAAGTAGAAGAAAATGTAAGAAAATATAGTCTGAAACATTAGTCATAAAGTCTTAAGTGTTTTCTCTTTATCATACTATTTCTCCTTATTTTCACTTTTAAGCTTCCCTCAATTCATTCTCTTTAGATTAATTCTTGAACAATTCATGAACAGTGTGTGTGTGCACACATGCACAAGTGTGTGTACTTATAGCCCTGATTTGAGACTGTTCTAATTAGAGAAGATCTGTATTTATATCTGTAAGGTATAAATTACTGAGTTAACTGCAGGGAGTTCTGGTGTTGTTAACCCTCACTTTTGTAAACCACACCTATGAGCAGAGGAGACTTCACAGCTATCTGTGACCAACCTTTATTAATGTGTAAAAGATTATAAACAGAATGTTACAGCAGATGAAATAAGGATGAAACTGTAAATCAAGAAGCCTGGAATCTAAATATCAACGCGGGTTTATTTACATAATCATTGAAATAAATTAGTAAGAATTGAAAGCAGGTTTAAACAACATCTTTCAGCTTTGAATACTTGAAGACTGCAGAATAATTACCTATCTAAACAACTGTTATAAGATTCACAAAGAAGCAATTTTATATATTATGAACATAAACTTGTAGAGATACATATGATGATTTAACCAGAATCAATCTATGTGAAATAGAACTAATAAGAAAATACATGAGCATAATCTATACATATTATCTGCTAATAAACATGATAGTAACTCACCTTTACTAAACTGGTGCAGAAGGGAACTTTCTTCATTTCCAATGCACTTCAAAGCTTCAGGCTAGATTTAATTCCTTTCTCAGTTTTAGATATCACAAATGATGCTCATGCCTTTTCAGTATGCAGTAATTAAATGAATCATTCAAAATTATGTTTTATTACTGAAATCAAAATCAAAGAATAAATATATTTTGATTTTTTATATAAAGGAAGATATTCTCACAGTTATGGAATATTTTTCTGAGGGAGCTGTGAATCCGAGAAGGGAAGTCAACCTTTTATGAAGACCACTGAAGCAAGTTAAAGTGATCGGGAATCCAACCATCCAGAAAATCTGCAAGTTCTGGTTTCATTTATTCACTGAATGGAGTGAGAACCTCTCATACTTATTTCATAGTCATAACACATGACAAAATTTTTTAAATATATATCTAAAACTGTACAGGTTTGAGTAAAACATTAATGATGCTTTTCCTACTTTGCTTTTCAATGATTATTTTTGTTCAAGTATTCTGTTTGTATAAAATGCATATAACCAATACAATTGTAGAAATAGTTCCTTTATTAAATGTTTCATCTTCATTACTCACATTTGTAAATACCTTTATATTACCTTGTTAAGATGAATGTTAAAATGTTATCTATATCACTATAGTACGTTTGAATTTATTGTAAAAGTTAAATTTTAGAATGCTTTTAGAAGAATATGAAAAAAAGGAACTGAGTACTTTAGTAAAGCATGAATATGTCACAATTGGTATAAAATCAAGACCAGTGTCAATGAATTTTTGACTTTCAATTATTCATTTATTTTCCACTAACTTTTTGGATCTTTATTTAAAACATCAGACACAAGCTTAAATACTGCATGGTTTCTCTTCGGTGAAAAACTCAAAATAGAAATAAACTGCAACATGAAAGACAGATAACAGGAAAAAAGAAAGAGTAAAATGTTACTGTTATCCAGCATGGGAAATGTATCTAAAAGTGTTCCTGGATTCAGTATATTTGTCTTACATGTTTTGTATATTTTTTGTCTGTACCTCTGATTTTCAATCTGTATATATTATAATTAACTTATAAAGTATTGACTTATAAGGTAAAAAAATGATTCTGATGCTCAAAAAAATAAAAGTGGGATAAGGGAAGGGAAAAATATGGAGATGTGCTATGTACATGTACCAGTTCCATATAATGATGTAATAATTATGCACTGCAAACATGTACAGATAAAAATTTTTAAAAAATTAAAAAACTTTAAAATCTAACAAAAGTGGAGCAAATATAAATATTTTGTTCATTTCTAGATTAAAAGACTTTTTACTATAGTCTCAGAAAAACAATGTTTTATTTTTCATTTCTAGTAAATGTTTGCAATTCATGAAGTTTACAGTCACCTCGGGAGTGGTTTCATGTGCATATTACAGGCTTGTTTTTCTCTTTTTAATATCCTTCCACTTCCCTGCTTCTGCCTCCTCCCCCACAAGTTCCTCTAACCCCTTTTTATAAAGTTATTGATATTATATTTCCTACCTCCTGTTGTGGTTTATAGTGGTTTCGCTAATCAGGGTTATTATGTTCATGGACTTGGCATATATTTATTCTTATTTCCTCTTCACTTCTTCCTCATTCCACATCCTACTTCCCTTGAGCATTTTTTCTAATGCCAGAGATCTGTACCCTTCTCCCTTTCTATACAGTCTAAATGATTTTTTTGTACTTTGGTTCAATCAGATACCATATAGCACTTAAGATTATGTGTCTGATTCATTTCACACAACATTTTATTTTTAAAATGTATCCATTTTCCTAAAAATGTCTAAAATTTGGCCTTCTTTATAAACCAGTAGTATTTCTTTATATAGGAGACTACACATTTTCTGTTCATGGCTATACAGGCTGATTATAGGATGTTGCCATTATGAATTGAACTGCTATAGCATTAGTATGCAGATATCTATGTAGTGCGAAGATTTAAGATCTTTGGGGAAGATACAGAGCAGATGGATAGCTGGATCATATAGAATTTATAATTTCACTTCTTTGAAAACTCTCCATACTAATTTCTATAGTAGCTGTATTGATTTATATTCCCACAAGCAATGAAGAGGGTTCCATTTTTCACCAAATCCATGGCAACATTTGTTTTTGTTTAATTTGCTAATGATTGCCATTCTAAGATGAACTCTTAGGGTTGTTTTATGTTGCATTTCTCCAGTAGCCATATAGGTCAAGCATTTTCTTTTTTATACATCTGTTAACCACTTGTATTTTTTTCCTCTCTGAAGTTTCTGTGCATTTCTCTTGACCATTTCTTTTACTGGGTCTTTCACTTTAGGTGATAATACTATGACTAATGTGTTATAAATTTTCACAAAACATTGTAAATCAATATTTTGTGTCTTAGTTACTTTTCTCATTGCTTGACAAAATATCCAACACTCAAAATTGAAGAAGAAATTTTTTATTGACCTCAGAATTTGTAGAGATTTCAGTCCATAATTGTGTGGCTCCGATGCAGGGTAGTACATAGCAGAGGACCAACAGTTGATGGCAGCAGAAGACAGCAAAAGCAGCAAGAGACCATAACAGCATCTTTGTGCTCATTTTATATTGTATCTAGATAGTTAGCATTAGGGTGATGCCAACCCAATCAGCAGACTGATTGGATAATCGCACACCCTTGTTTTCAACTCACACACTCTGATTCAATCAACTCCATAAAAGCCTAATACTGCATGAGACTTTGCAGGGATATTTAGGCACTAACCATAACATCTGGTAAAGAAGCAATATGTTCAAATATTAAAATTATTACTGTTAAATCAGGAGTAATATATCATAGCCATCAGTCAATCACTTGGCCTGCTCTAAATTTAGCAAGAGGTACTAATTTGCATTATCTGAGAAGTAAAGAAATAAAGGCATAAATTAGAAAAGATGAAACAATATCTTCACTATCCATAAATTAGATAACTATATAGGAAACTCCAGAGTATTTATGAATGCATAATTGAGTTCAGCAAATCTGTCTAAAAAAAAACCAGTACTATATTCTCATAAAAACTATAAAAATATTGAAAAGTAA
Organism: Hydrochoerus hydrochaeris; assembly: GCA_004027455.1. Taxonomy (NCBI): domain Eukaryota; kingdom Metazoa; phylum Chordata; class Mammalia; order Rodentia; family Hydrochaeridae; genus Hydrochoerus; species Hydrochoerus hydrochaeris. The sequence continues at coordinate 29,020 of PVLA01003358.1, forward strand.
ATTAAAAATATAAATCTATTGTCTTTAATGAAAATGGAAATCATGCATTGCTTAACAAGTGAACAGGGAGAAAAATTTATGAACAAATAGTTATTGTTACTAAAATCTACAGTAGGAGTGAGTTAATATAAATATATTCATGCAGTGCTTTCAGGAAGGTGGATTCAAAATTATAAACTGAGCATTTTAGAAAATATTTCAAACAAAATATATTCTTGCAAAATTTATATAAAATATATTTTAAGATTGATGACTGTTGTACTTTTTAAAAGACACTAGTTCTTATGTTTTTAATTACATTTTTCTTCCATATGATTGCACTGAAATAATACCAAAAGTATGCATTGAGATGCCAATTTGATGTAATAAATAACAAAAATCCCAAGAATTCTAAAATGTTGAACAAATTCACATTCACTAGGTAATTAATGTCAGTGATAGTTCCACTCAAAATCTGAGTATCACATATAGGAAGTTCAGTGAAATATTCTGAATATATGTTGCTTATAGTAAAAAAGATAAAGTCCTGGAATGTTAATGGTTCTCATGGCATATAACATGGAGACTAGTAGTGTCAGTAGAGATCAGAACATACAATAGAGAGAACCCTAAGCCTAATTAATTTAATTGACATTTGAAAAAATTCTTGGAGAATCATCAAAGAAAAATGAAGACAATTCTAGTCTTTATTTCACATATAGTCACAGGTCATAGGTCTGTAGTTTCAAGAAGGATAATAAATGATTCCCTTAAAAAATAAATTATCAGGGCCAGGAATATAGTTTAGTGGTACAGTGGCTGCCTGGGAAGTATGAGGTCCTGAGTTAGAGTCCCGGTACAAAAAAAAAAAAAGTTTAAAAAACTGATTACAGAACAAATAAAAATAAGCATAACAACTCCTAAATGTAATATTTGCACAAAAAACCCTGCTTACAAAAGTTCACATGACCATGTCACCATTAATGAAATCACTCAGCAAAGCCTGGTGTTGCACATCTGTAATTCCTGTTACTCTAGAAATTGAAGCAAGGATCACAAGTTAGAGACCAGGGAGGGCAACTTAGTAAAACCTGAAAATATTTTTTAAAGCAAAAAAAAAGAGAATATACATGTAGCTTAATGGTAGAGTATGTGATTAGCATGTGCAAGCCTGTTGTTTCAATCCTCAAGTACTACAAGAAAAAAAGCCATACTTCTGATATAAAACAACACACCAAATTTAACGTATATACTGACATTTAGTAATCTGGGATAGTATATTTTTTTCTGTTCTTTTTAAGTAATCAAAACAGAAGTTCTCAACACAGGATAAACTTTACATGTTAGTTTCAAAACTTTCCATTGGTATACTTTTCCAAAATACAATTCAATGTGTTTTATAATAATTATTTCATTAAAAGCATTCTATTCACTGAATATTTTTGCTAACCTAAATGCTCCTTGGAGATTATATAAAATTAATATATTCTATTCAAAATTATACTCTATGCCAAGAAGAGATTTCTAATCTAGAAAAAAAAAGAAAATATTTTCACTGTAGATATATTTTACAGTAATAAGATTTTATGGGATATTTGGGAAAAAAATTAGAAAAAAAGTTGAAAATCAACAAAATTGACCCAAACATGCAATGAAGATATTAATATTTATGTTCTTCCTGTGATTATGTAGTCACATTGGAAATTAACTGCTGTGTGTTAGAAAAAGAAATAGTGTCAGAAAAAAAATGATTTATAATCAAAAGACATCATTTCATAATCTTCCTGGTTCTAGTTGCAGAATTCCCTTGTTTTCTAACAATTCAAAGGATGAAACTCTTGTAGTTTTAGATTGCAAAGATCTCTTAAAAGTCTTAGGCATTCAGAAGTGAGACTGTTGGAAGGTGTTTTAGTTAGGGGTTGTGAGAACAATTAGAATCAGTACACAGAATTTATAATATTAGTTTATGATGGTCACCCAGAGTTTAACACAAGAAAGTTCAGGAAATCTATCCACAACACCAAAGACCCAGAATATTCAGCCAAGGGCCTGGATCCCACAGCAATGTTCTGCATGAGTCCAGATGAAAACCTAGAGCTCATGACAAGGCCTCCCATGATTCCAGCTGGAGGTCTAGAGCCTACAAGAAGGACTTACACCAGTCTCTTTTATAGATCCATGTTGGGAAGGCCCAAGATCAGCGGTGGAAGCTAGGAAGTCTATGTCAGCAGGGTGAAGGAGCTGTGCTGGTAGGTTGAGGGCTCTACACTGGAGCCAAGAAGTCATGCTCAAAACAAAGACCAGGGCTGTCCTGCAAAGCACCACAGCCATCCTCAGAGACATGGAGGTCCAAAGCTCCTCCAATGATAACAGCAGTCAAGTACATGCCAGAAGGTCAGTGTGACAAATTTGTCCTGGAGATTAAATGGCACACATCTTCCTCTCCGGAGCCAGGAAGTGATGCTTGATGTAAGGACCAGAGCTCCTCCAAAATGAACCACGGCCATTCTCACCAGCAAGATCCTGAGCTCCTCTAATGACAATGGTTGAATTCACACTGGGGAAGCTAGCCATGAGGAGCTCCTCCAGGAGAACAAACATCTCAAAATAGCAACACTTAGAGAAATCTGCAACACTTCACTTGACTTCTTCACCATTCTGTTTATGCTGGTTACTACTCTCAAGTGGGCCATCTACACTCAGCACCATGCTGATTTAATTCAGTTGATGTTAAGTTGACCACCAGTTTTTAATCCATACCAGAAGGTACTGGAATCATGTATGCAATATACAAATCTATCATCATTCAGTCACAATGAATGTGCTACTGAATTTGAAGCCTGATTAGTCATGAGTCAGTAGGGGCATGACTTAGAAAAGTTTATTCTTATTTCTGACTCCTCCCATTTCTGTTTCATGCTCTTCTACCATGGAGTTTCTGCATTGCAATCAGTCAATCATGGACTGAATCCCACAAACTCATGAGTCAAATTAAACTTCTTTAAGTTTCAAATGTTGGATATTTTGTACCAGTGATGGAAAGGGTGGTTAATACAGAAAATTGGCACCACAAAATGGAGGACCTGTTGTAATTCTACCAAACTTATGTTTTGAAACATATTTGAAACCTATGTTTGGAGCCATTTTTCAGGAAGAGTTTGGAAAAGCTAGGCAAAAGCTAGAATTCTGTACGGATAGTCGAATGAGTAATTCTGATCAGACCAGAGAACAAAAAATGTTGGTATGAATGCGAATAAGAAAGGCAAGTTTCAGGATGTTCAGACAGGAATAAGGACTATATTAGAAAAAGGGTTAAGGATCACATGTATTTCATTTTGGCAAAGAATTTTCTACAGTGTGTCCCTGTCCTAAAACTTTGTGTATACTGAATTTATAGGTAGTAGACTTATCTGGGAGTGGTAATTTCAATGATGACCAATATTAAGGCTATGGCATGAATGCTTTAACTGGATTTATAATCAGAATCAGAAACAAAAAAATAGAGTCTAATGATTTGAAAAACAATGCAACTTGATTGGATAATAGGTAAAATTTCTGCCAAGTAAAGTAAGGTTTTTGAAACAGCATTAAAAAGAAGCCAAGTGTTTTACCTCAGGACAATAAGAAAATCAGTCCTCCCTGCCACACACACATACTCAGACATACACAAAGAAGTCTCAAAAATGTAAATTTGTCTGAACATCACTGCTTTGAGAAAAGAGTCCTAAGGAACCCTGTGTACTCATAGCTAGCAAGAGAGGTGTTTCTCAAAGTTCTATTACCCCATCCCTAGGCATTCAGAGGGTGTCTTGATTACTTTTCTCTCACTCTTGATACAAAATATCTGGCACCCAAGGTTAAAGGAGAAAAGCTCACAGTTAGTGAAGATTTTAGTCCATAATCACTTGGTTCCAAGGCAAGATGACATGACACAGGGGCAATACATTAAGGTGACAGAAGTTAGCAAAGGCAGCAAGACCAAAAAAGGGGAGAACAAACCTCTCCCTCCTCCTTTGTATTGTAAGTAGGCTATGTCTTCCCATCCCATGGGTATAACACACCATCTCCATAATCTCCTCTTGCACAGCCTGAGGCTGTTTACAAAGTAAGGACTGTGGTTCCTTGTTGAATTGCTTCTTTAAACTTCTGACCTTCTTAAATTGACACAGTGAACATTTTAGAGCTGTGAAGGCTTGTCCTCTATTCCCCAGAACATAGAGCTGCTGAGTTACTTAGTTAAGCTTCCAGACTTTTGAAGTTGAAACAATGTGTCAACCATAACAGTGACCAATGAGATGCATTCAGAGGCAGTGGTGCTAAGGGGTTAGATTTCTGCTGGATTCTTGTGACAGAAACTGGAAGGGTCCAACTGTTGGGTTTATAGTCATGCAGAACACAAAAATGATGGGGTCACACAGAATTCCACCCAGGGTGGTAAATAAAAATCTGTGGCTGTCAATGTCAAAGCTGTGAGAATAAAAGCAGCTCTACTGTTGAGATTGCAGGATGCTGAAGAAGCCAGCAATGTGGACATCTGCTGGGAAAAGCTGAGGAAATTATTGGAGTCAACTTGTTTCACTGATGAAAAGACTTTGTCATAGAATTCCATAACATTACATACAGCTGAGTGGCAACATAAAGAAGATGATGACTAATTGGATTTGCTTTTTTCTCTTCAAAGAAAAAATATAAGATAATCTTGTTTTTGCAGATGACAATTTAGATCACAGTCTTTTAATTCAAACAATATAATAGAAGAACACAAGTAAATCTTAATGGCATTAGGAAAGCCGGCAAACATGTTTTTTCTGTAGCTTTAGTTAATGATAGAGTTCAGATTTTCTTTGGTGAGTTCTCTGATTTCCTTACTTGACCTATTATATTGGCCATCTTTTGATTACTGAGACAAAATTCCCGATATACAATATTTCAAGAAGAAAAGGTATACTTTGGCTTATTGGCTCAGGCCACTGTGAGGTTTTCCAGTATAGAAATGGTACACACCACACAGAAACCAGGAAGCATACCACAGGGTTAGACCCATACAGGATGGTGGCAAGGTCCATGATAGTCTCCAAGTGTTTCCTGTTATTTTGCGATTGATGGGTTAAGTGTGCTATTGAATCCCATTGGAAGTTATCACCAAATTCCTGATGCCTAATCCTTCCTAAATGGTGGTTGCTTTCCCAAATTCTTCTGTCAATCAGATCATCATTCCATCTTATTTGACCTCTGAGTCTACTAGAAGTGATATCACTAAAAGTCCATAGGGAGACAAAAGACAAGGTTGAACCCTTATTTTATTCATTAAATAATATTTTCACTCTAACATGGCACAATGAAAATTGAAACTAATAGAAACATGAACTTTTAAGATATTTAAGAAAGAATAAATCTAACTTTGCATTAAATTTATGTGTTTTGGATATAAAGGCTTTACATTATAAATTGGTTATTAGCTCAAAGCATATTTTGCATTTTAAAAAATCACACCGTAGCTCTACCAAGTCATGAAAGTACCAAAACTGAGTATTGAAACTTGTGTTCCAAATTCTTAGAAGACTAATTACTTGGATTGATGGAATATATGGGATTATGTGGTAGAATCTATATGAATACATTGGTGCATCTTCTTTACTGTGAAACAAATCCATTGACTTAGGGCAGTGTCATGTGAAATGACATTAATAGACAAATCATTTTCAATCCTATAGACGGTAGTCATGTTACTAGAAGGTTGTTTTTCCATGTTGGAAATAGAGAGGAATGAGAATAGGTCCAACCTTTCCCCAATTTTTTTTGGTATCCATTGCACAAATACTATGACTAAAGACGCTCTCTTTTGAGATAAGATATAAAAGTTATTCTTGGGGTAGTAGCCTAATAGATGTTTTTATAAAACATAAATGAAGTCTGTCCATCTATATCTTGTTTTAGTTTTCCTTACCAATTTTCTCTTAGTTGCTATATTCATGTTTGTGATCCACTTTCCAAAGCATTCACTTGGAAGATTTTCTCTCACCATGTTTTGTCTTTCATCTCACATACGTATTGATCAGACATATTAATGGATTTTATTCTGGAAGATCTGTACATGTACAAAACAAACTATCATTTCTTTCTGATAACCATGGTTCTTTAGAACTATCACTGAAAGAGATTTTTACATAGGATTTGTCCAATTTCATATGGATCCAAATATTGTGCATATTTATTCAAGGAATAGAAGTGAATCATTTCCATTCTCAATTGGCATACCTTACTAAAACACCAAATACATGCTTCAGACAGGAGTAGATATTGCTTTAAAGGCAGGGTACATCATCACCATCCATACTACCTGACTGCAATTTAAGTAACTGTAACACTTCCAAGAGCAGAGTAATGATCATCCCATTACTGAATAACAATAGGACCTCCATTACTTACAGATAGATGAACAATCTAACTATAAAATTAAATTGTAAAGCTTCATTTTCTTAGAATATTTCAATACCAATTATTAAAATCCTTCTAAAATACTGTAACATGAAGAAGGCAATTCATATTTTGTTTAGTTCAGAAGTACAATTTCAGGTCATTGAAATAGTAAAATTTTGAACTAACATCAAAAGTTATGATGCAATGTATTATTTCCAAGGTAAAAAGTTAGAATTAATTAATCAATATCTCTTTTCACATAGTATATGACCTATTTCAAAAAAGGGTGAAAAAAGGAGAAAAAAAATCTCAGAACATTCCCCAGAATACAGAAGCAAAGGAATGTTTGTATTTGCTCCTTCACTTGTCTCATATTTTGAAGATAAAGCTTTATGTCTTGGGGCTGGGAATGCAGCTCAGTGGCACAAGTGCCTGCATGGTAAGCACAAGGTCCTAAGTTCAATTATTGATACAAAAACAAACAAAAAATTTAGGTCTTATTATTATCTTCATGGAAGCCATTCTGGATTCTAGTTAGCAAAATATTTAACATGGTATTTTATTGAAATATGAGGACAGGAAAGGTGACAAGAGGGGATATAGTACCACTGGTAAAATAACTAAAATGTAAACAAGAAATGTTGACTTATCTCAACAAATGTCTGTAACTTTGACTAAAAACTTACCAATACATAGTAGAATAAGAAGTAAGGTGCTAACAAGCAGAATAGGTGACTTGCAACTATAATTTTGTAAGATATGGTGTTCTTGAACTGTTTAATCTGTTAGTTTCAGTTACTTTGCTTAAAAATAAAACACATATGCAATAGCACCTGCTCAATTTTTGTCAAATGAATGAACATCTTATTAAGTGTCATTGTTTTCTGAGGATGGAAATGGCCAAATTGGGACTCAGAGAAGTAATAAAATGAAAGCCTAAATCTATATGATGGAACCAACATAAAACTGTATTCGTCTGGTCCTGAATTCAGTATACTGAAACACTTCTGACTTTAAATAATATTATACACATGATTGAATACTAGTGTTTGGAGCAAAAATGTTTCATACTCTGCCAGCAAATCAATTTGTTTCCTCTCTGTTCGGTAATGCATATATGTTTCTGCCTTAACAGATCCACATACACACCCAGTTTAAACTCCTACATGTAAAGTGTTTCATGCCATGCCAATCATGAAACAAGCACAGCTTTATAGATAGACAGATAGATAGATAGATAGATAGATAGATAGATAGATAGATAGATTCTGAAATCATCATCTAAAATTCCAACCTAAAGGTATAAAGCAGAAAATAAAGCTTAAAATAAGCAGAAGAAAAGAAAGAAATATATTTCTATATAACCCAATGAAAAACAAAAAGAACAGTAAAATCCAACATTATATTTTCAACAGAAAAAACTTATAAACTTTTAAATCTATACAACAAAGAAAATAAAGCAGAAAAGATGCAAAATACCAATATCATAAATGGAATTAGGGTATTTTTGCCTATATCTTGGAAAATAAAAGATTAAAAACTTATTGAAGATAATGCTTGTAATAAGAGTAGAGAATAAATATAATTATAGAGGCTTTGGTCAAGGAGGATGGTGATAGCCAAAAGATGCATGACTTCACTCAGGAGGAATTGCATTTTATACTGTTTATTGTGCTACACTATAAACATAAATAATGAAAGATTATTATTCAATTTATATTTCCTAAAAGAGTAAATTTCAAAACTTCCCAACAAAACACACACAAAATGTTAAATGGCTGAGGTAATGAATATTCTAATTTGCTTAATTTTATTATTGTGTGTTATTTTCATAAATCATAACATCAGTTTTACCCCAAAATTTATGCATTAATAAACTCCCAAACTTCAGTAAAACTTTTTAAGAATCATAAACCTTTAAATTCCTGTAGACTTGAAAGCTTAGGTGAAATGAACCACTTTGTAGACAGTCATAATATGAAAATTTACACTAAGAATGGATAATCTGAAAAATGTAAAACTGCTGAGTAAATTGAATCAATAAATGATAACTTTCAACAAAAAAATCACAAAATGACTTTATTGGTGAGGTCTATCAATTATTTAAAGGGGAAAAATAGCAGTCCTTTAAAGTCTTTTACAGATAATAGAAGCAATTAGAACCACTGCTTATAGATTGTTGGAATCAGATATTTGCCTGTCTTGTAGGAAAATTACACAAAGATTTTGCACAAAAGGAACTCTACATGGCAATATATTTTAGGAACATAAATGCAAACAAATTTCAGCAAAGTACTAAATGAAATTCAACAATATGAAATAAGAATTATATACCACAAATAATTAAAATTTGTTCTAGGTGTGCATGGCTGGTTAAACATTCAGAGTTCAATTAATGTAATCCTCTTACCCTCAAGTAAATGTTCATATGAATATTCAGAAAAATAATCTGACTAAATCTAATATTCATTTTTAAACACACATACAGGCATATGTGTGTGGGCACACACGCACTTGAACTCGTGCTTAGCAAATTAGTCCTAGAATTGCAATTTCTATCTCTTCTCACCCCTGTAACTTCTCTTTTCTGTAACTTCTAATTCTAGTAAGAAATAAAAGTACTTATCTTTACAGATATTATGAACATCTATATACCAATTATTTGGATATTTTCACCAAGCAAGAGAGGAGACAGAGCAGGAGCGAGGAATACAGGCCTTTACTAAGGGCACGGGAGGAGAGCTGAGGAGACACCTGAGGAGACGCTGGGCAGCCTTCACAAGCTTCAGGAACAATCACGGCCTTTTTATTTGCGACCTAGCAGAGGCAGAGCTAAAAGGGTGGGCAGAATGACGTTCTGAAAGCCAGTAGGAGGAGCCTCTGCAAACTCTGGAAAACCCAACAGAGGTGGAGCTAAACCGGTGGGCAGAATAACATATTGACAGCTGATAGGAGGATTTTCTGCACATGCTCAAAGGGTGGTAGGTTGATTTAAGGGTTTGCAAAATTAACACAAGGGGGCACTGTCCAGCAACAGAGGCACATCCTACATGAGGAAAAGCCTATCAGAAATGTGAAGCAAAATAATTTATATAATTTCTGAATGATTGTAGCAAGGTTCCCACATGCCAGATTAATGTATGAATCAATTGCTTTTTTATATGAGCAATAAAAATGCATTTGAAATGACAAACAATATCAGCACTGTTAGTCTAAATATTAAATTCTTATGTAACAATTCATGAAAAATATACATGATGTTAATGAAGAATAATGAAAAATTTGATCAAAGAAATTACAGTTCTCATACATGAAAGGCTTTTGCATGTTCATGTGTGCAAATATTCAGTAATGTTAAGATGTCAGTTCTTATCAGATTGACCTAAAAAATTAGTTTGTGGTTATTAAACCAAAGCCTTTTAAAATTATATAGGAACACACACACACACACACACACACAAAAAGAACCAAAGGAGCTAATGCCATATTGAAATAAAAGAATTCAGAATACAGACACTTTTGTGATATTGTGACATTGAGACAGAACAGAAAAAGAGATCAAAGGAAAAAATAAAAGGACAAGAATGATACAAATCATGAGAAAACAACAAACAACTCTGTTAAAGAATCACACTACAATGTAAATAATATCCCAAAACCTATTCACTAAAATAATTCAGAAAACCCAAGAAAACAACAGACAATGGTATGTATAGTAAGATTATACCATATAAACAATAGAAACAAATATTAGGTGAAAATTAAAAATCTAAACACACAAGAATTTATTTTTTAATGAATAAGTAATTAAATATTTTCATAAAATTATTCTTCAAGATTTGAGACTGTGATTTTATTTATGAAATGACATTGTTCTACTATAAAAGTACCTTCATTATATACTATCATCAGTTGTTATGGTTTGGATATAAGTTGTCGCTCAAAAATCCCATGTGTTCAGAAGCAGAACTTTGGAATGGTTATTGATGGAATAACTGAAGTAATCCATTGATAAGTCTTTAGAAGAATGTGCCCTTAGAAGGTAGGGCTTGTCAGTGGAGGCAGGTCACCAAAAGCACGACCTTGAAGCTTACTTTCTTGTACCCTCTTTTCTCTCTGCTTCTTGGCTGCCACATGCTGAACAGCTTTCTACTGCCATGCCATGCTGCAGGGCCACTTCTTTCTTGGAGTCAGGCAACCTTGGTAAACTGTAAACCATAATCAATTGCTTTAATTAGTAGGCATCAGATATTGTCCTGCAGCAAAAGAAAATTAACAAATGCAGAAAATTGCTACCACACAAGTAAACTCAATGCTGTGACTAATCCCTATCATGTTGTTCACAAGTCTTTGGAACTAGTTCACCAGAGGAATTTCAAAAGTTTTGCAGATGCATGCTAGAGAAGCCTATGCATGCTGTAAGCCAAGCACGATGAACAATTCACCTCAGAATTCAAAAGACTTGTAATGATGATAGGAATGTAGAAGTTGAAGGCCAAGCTTAGTGGACTGAAGTTGGAAAAAAAATTCTGTCGAAAAATAAACTGGAGATCACACATGATATACTCTGGTAATTCAATGTTTGAAACTGGGACAGTAAAGATGAAGGTACAATGTAGACTCTAGGAAGTTGTGAAAGTCAAGAGTGTGGAATGACTCATGAGGCAGTGGACAGCAAGCAGAGCCAATCCAACAAAGAGACCATGTAGATTGCAACTGCCAGGCTTATCTTGTTGGATCTTCCCAAGCTTATTGGCTTTCACATCTTACTCAGATGCGTATTATATCTGAGACACAGAATTAATGATTGCCCTTCTTTGCTATGATTATGCTACTTTTCTGTTCCTATTATCCTATTCCTACCCTTTGGAATTGGAATGCTTCCCCTGTGCCAATGTGTGTTGGAAGTATATTTAATTTTCTTACTGTTTTTTATGGAGTTTCACCTCTAAGAGTTTGTCTTCAGTCTCAGAGGATATTTTGGACTTTAACTGTTCATAAAGCTGGAAGTATTTAAGACTCTGGAAAATTTCAGAAATGGGCTAAATCCATTATGTATAATGAGATGGACATGAGCACTCTGGAAAGGAGGGAAGTAATGTTGTTATGGTTTGTGTTTGGATGACCCCTCAAGCCTCATATAGTCATGGAGGTGGCTGAGTTAGCATTTGTGATTGGTTTGTTGTCTAGTGCTGGGATTGGCAGTGTGAATACTGCACTCTCCCAGGAGTGTGACCAGCATACTGTGTAAGGGAGGGAAGGGGTGTGGCTTGCTCCTTTTTGCCCTTTCACTCTTGTCACTTGCAGTTAACATGACCCACTGCCCCTCAGCCATTCCACTCTGCCTTGGGGTCAGCTGAGTATAGAGTAAGACCTTCAAAAACTATAAGATAAATAAATCTTTTCTTCCTTCATTTTGGGCAACAGTTAGTTTGTCTCAACAATGAGAGAACTATAACCAAGACCAATATTTAGTTTTGATTCTAAAATTTTCCTCTCCAAAATCTTATGTATGGAAACCTGGGGCTTTTAGAAGATGATGAGGTTATGTGGAATGCTATGTTCATCAATTGATTAGCTCATTGATAAGTTCATACCTGAATGTGCAGGTGGGATATGGGGCCTTGTAAGAGCAGGAGAGACACTGAGTGCATGATCTCAAATGGTTTATTCTCATCCCTAGATCCTCCTTTCTTCCCAGCAACCCAAAAGTGAGGACATTTCCTCCACTAAGCCATTCTGCTACCCCAGTTGTGCCTTAGGTTGAACCCTCTAAAATCCTGAGCCAAAATGAACTTCTCCTCCTTTAAATTTCAGATTTGGGGTGTTTTGCATCAATGACAGGAAATGATGAACATTTTGTTCATTTATACTTTTTTTTTTTGTCTTTTTGAGACAGGGTCTCATTATGCAGTTCAGGATGACCTTGAGCTCACTTTTGTAGTCCAGGCTTATCTCCAACTTGCAACACTCTGCCTGCCTCAGCCTCCCAAATTCTGGGATTACAGGAGTGCACCACCACACCCGGCTTGGTCATTTATACTTTCATGTAGTAATGTTTTCCATATAATTACAATATTATAATTGAGTAACTTTATACTACATGATAGAGATATTTCTTGGTAAACATTCAAAAATGAAAAATTATGTTACATACCTTTTTTATACATTCAGTCATTCAATATTGATTGCGTTCATCAAAGGCTGACATTATTGCGGCACTATAGAATATCAATATCAAAAGGAAAATTTTCCCTGAATATTTGTAAACATGGATGCACACTGAGACCACTAATACATTCATATATATATATATATATATATATATATATATATACACTTGTCTATTTATATGTATTAAAATCTACCATTTATCTTATTTAATTATGGAAATGCAATCTCACCTTGTCTGCCTGAGTTTATGCCTGAGTCATCAATATGTGCTTTCAAAAATGGGTATTAGCAGTGCTAAAGAAAACTACAGTATACTATACAATTAAACACATATTGTTCTTAAACTATTTTATATTTTGTATGCAAGAGTTCTCAGCAGGAGTATTCCTCAGGAGATATTTGAAAATGTCAACAGATATTTATGTTGTCATGACTTGATGTGTTTTGCTACTGAAATCTAAAGCATAGGGGTCTACAATGCACAGGAGACCCTGTAAGAGCAACAACAAACACTATTTCTCCAAAAATTCCAATAGCACTAAATTTAGAAAATATTTGCAGAGAAATTTAAGAAAAAAGAAAAGAATTTAAGCAAAGGTAGGCAGAGTGTGCCAGAGGACAATTCAACATTGTTCAAAAACAATATATCTATTGCTCAATACTAAATTTTGTGTAACAACTTAGTCTCCTGTCTCCATGCATTTTAGGTAAAATCTATTGTAAATGTGACTTACATGTAGCAGCTGATTTGACACTGAATCAAATAGTTAACACTCAGTGGAAACTAAACTCATAGATAAAAGTAAATCTCTAGTAATGCAGTATTGGGACAGTATTAATCTTTCCAGTGTCTTTGGCATGGATATTTAATCCAATTATTAATGAAAATTCAGTATTATCTAACCAGAATTGTATTGATGAGCCTCAAAACTTAGAGGGACAAGATATGAACTACAGATCAGTTGAATAAAATGAATTGCATTTTGCTTCAGTAACTATTCATGTGATAGCTTTCAGTTTTTCATATATTTTAAATTAATCCAAATATTCAAATATTAAAGAATAAAATACAATGTATATTTGCACAAATTTTATATAAATACACAGAGACAATTGTCTTTAAAATTACTCAAATGTCAACTAAACATGGGAAATGTGTAAATAAGTAACATCAATGGGTTGTAAACATACTAGATATTAAAAGTAAGTTGTGCATGTGTCTTCAATAGCTTTTAGTCAATTTTAGGCCACACACTACTTTTTTCTGTGATTTTTTAATAAATATGTGGTTTCATGGAGTTTTAAATCCTACAGCCTTTTGATTTTAAAATATTCTATTATTTTAACACCGAGAAGAGTAAAGACATGGAAATGTGTAACAGTACAATATGTATCCAGACCAGCAATGCAATGAGTTCATTGTGGTAGTTTACCAGACACAATTAATTTTTATGGGTATTTTAAGATTTTAATTTTACAGGGTTATTTTCAGAACTACATGTATACAATGTAAAGAAACAGATGGTCTCTTATAAAGCATATAACCTGTGTAGAGTTTCAATATAATTTTACTACTATCTACATAACCACACGCTTTGTAACTATCAGAAATCTAAATATAGTCCCACTAGACATGTGCAGAACACTGAGGCCTCAAACAATTAATTCCAAAATTACATTTCTTATCTACTTCTAATTGCTTCAGCCAAAAGATAACAAATACATAGTTCAATTATCACATTCAAGATTCAAAATAGAATGCAGATTATACTTTTTTCACTTTTTTTGCAAAAATAATAATTATCTACTGCCATCCATTGCTACAGGACCTAAGAGAATGAAAAACCCAGTAGCTGTGTCACTCATCCAAGCCTAAAGCAAGCATTTCATTTCTATGACTACAGAAACCTAACTTGACATTGCTTTAGTCAATACTGAAAAGCATAAAAATATTATAGTGGGTCTACATCAGACCATTTTACATACATTATTTTAAATATTAGAGGACTAGTTAAGGATTATTTTAATCATTTTTAAAAGGATTTTTAATTCCATCCACCAGAGACTGTGAAGGATGGATTATCAAGGTTAGGTGGAGGTTGAAACATTTTTTGAGGCAATTGTCTTTGCAATTGTGGGTTCCTCAGTGTCAAGATAGGAAAAGAATCCATACATGCTTCTCTCATGGCCCATAGCCTGGAAGGGAATGTAGAACAGCATTACACGTTTCAGTCTTGCCTTCTCACACAGTGATTTCTTTTTGGCTTTACTATCTCCACAACATACCCACTGGTTAGGTTAAGAAACTAACAGAGAATTAAATCTTCATGGGATTTTAGGATCTTTATGGGACTTTTTGGTACTATAGGCCAGTCTTTTGAAACATTTATATATACAGAGGTAAACAAAAGCCTTAACTGTGCATTCTGTGTTCTACCAGATTTGTAGGATGGATTGATAGTGTGTAATTTTGATGCATTTCTGGTCAATATAAATGCTGATCCTTGATGCGGTAGTGCATCATATGAAAAGTGGATGCTATCAAAGAATATTTACTTATCCTGCCATTACTCTGAATAAGAGACTTTTATCTATTTCTTTTAATTTCCTTTGTGTCATTCTCCATAACTATCATTTAAAATTTTAACTGTGTAATTTTATTCTTCTCCATATTTCTTACTTATTAAAAGATTCTAGCTAGTTTTGTAGGGAATTGATCTTTTTCATTCTTACTGCATTCATTATTCATTCCATTCATTCATCATTCCATTTCTGAACTGCAGAATAAAAATGTAGCCTGCCATCCCAACACCATCTTTTAGACACTCATTGCTGGAGGCACTCTTTGGATTTCTTTGGTCTCAATAACTGTTACCATGTAAATCTGCAGAAATATATGTTGTTTAATATATTAAAATTCTTTGCCAAGACATAGTGGCACAAGCCTGTAATTCCAGAATTTGAGAGGATTGTCATGAGTTCGGTAACAGCATGGGCTACATAGTGAACTCATGGACACACTCAGACAACTACACACAGAAAAAAGCCGTCTGAAAAAACCAAAATCCTTTGATATTCTCTTCATCAAAAAAATGTCAGATTTTTAACTACTGAACTTTATTTTTGAGCAGTATTAGTTGCACAGAAAAGTTGGGCAGAAAATAAAACATGGCTATATAACATCATCTTTTCTTATAGATGAGAAGTGTGTTCCACTCCGATAGATACCAATACCTGAGGATGTCCCTGTTCCTTATATAAAATGCCAGCACTTCATATAATATAAGCCAATCTTCCTGCATTCTTTAAACTACTCAATACAATGCATTGCTATGAAAAAAAACCATTATCCTATAATATTTAAAGTAATAATGAAATGAAAAATTTTCATATTTTAAGTATAGACAAAAACTTTAAGAAATATTTTAAGTCCATTGCTGGTTGAATCCAAGAATGTGTAGCCTGCCAGTAGATAGGACCAACTGTGCACCCCATGGACAACACATCCACTACCAATGGACTGACACATTGGTTAAAATTAATAAACTTTTGTTGACAACTAATTATAATTTAAATACACTAGTCTTGGCATTGTTCACTCTGTAGGTCTTTAGAAAATATTGTGACATGCGTTAGTATTATAAAGCAGTGTACAGTTATTTCATTATTTTAAATAGCTTTACCTTAGCAAGCACTAATCTTTTATGTATGATTACTATTATTGTTGTTGTTATTTTTTTGGTTTCTTTCAGACAGTGTCTTGTCATGTAGATGCAGACTGACCTTGAACTCACTTACAGATCTCAGGTCCTTGAGCTCAGAGCTGTCCTCTTGCTTCAGCCTCCAGAGCACTGGAATTATAGGCATGCCTCACGATTCCCGGCTAGCAGGCATTAATATTTTCATTGATTTAGCTTCAATGTTGTTTATTTTACATTGTGTCAATGCTGTTATTGCTATTATTATTATTTTTGAAATGAATTCATTTCAGAGTGCTGTAACAATTTTGTGTTCATAATACAAGATTATGACATTGAATACAAAGAGTAAATGACATTGAAAATTAAGGTTAAAATTAAATGTACAGCTAGGTTCTCTTAGTTCGTTGAAAAGAAAGATTTGTGCTATTATTGTCTGGACATTATTTCATGCCTGTATCTTGTATTCTGAGTAACTATTATGAAGACGACATAAGTATTGTTATTCTTTTACTAGCCTGATTTGAAACTCTCTTTTATTGTATTTCTATTTTTCCTCTTCTCTTCAAAATAAAAAATACAGTATAATCATATTTGTATAAAAATACATTTGTCTGTTGGTATATGAACAAGCTGGGGATTTAGCTCAGTGGCTTAAGCGCCTGCCTGGTAAGCGCAAGGTTGTGAGTTTGATCCCTGGTACAAAAAAAAAAAAAAGTCTTTAAAAATGAATTATGTGCAACAAAACCTTAAAACTTTTCTAAATACAGTTTTTCCCTCCTTCCCAGCCTCCATTCTTTCCTTTTTCATTTTTAATACTGTCTGAAATGCCTATCTTTTCCCCAATAACTATTCTTTATTTTTTGAAATGAGATAAAATAAATGAATTTTATTCATGCTTTAAAAGTAGATTTCAAGTGAAATAACACTTATCAAGGAGAAAAATGTCCTGAGATGAGTGACAACCAGGGTCTTATAAATTCATGTCTGCACACTCATTATATAATTAATTATAAAAAATTAAATGTACACTCACGAAAGATAAATTAGACTGCACAAACTTTATACTTTGTTCCACAAGAGGAAAAAAACATACCTGGAAACCCAGTCATTGAGTCTCAGTGGTAGAGCATAAGACGCTTTGCACAGCCGTGATATGCAGGATTTATTTATTTATTTTGAAGGTAGTAGAAATACAACAGAACAAGACAGAACAAAGCCAATTGAGACAGTTCAGTGAAGTTGGCATAGAACTTCACAGCAGGTTACCGGGATAACAGTCATAGGTACCATAGTATATCTCATTATCTTCACAATAGTTATCTAGTCAATTAGGCATAGCAAAATCAAACCAAGAAAGACCATTATAAAACCAATTGAAAGACAATATTGAATAGAGTAAAGCAATTAATCACAATGAAACAAAACCGAAAACAACATTTGCTTTCAAAGAGAATATAGAGGAGACCCCCCCATATTTGCTATATTGCATACAGACAGCCTCCCAAGAGATGCTCAGACCTCTGTCCTCAGTTGCTAATGGGGGTGGGGGAGGGGGGATTTGGGATGTTTGATTCCAAGCCCGTGCACTGGTAATCTCACAGGACACACTACTGGGTCTCCTTCTGGCTCACGCCAGGGGAGGGGGCTTACCAAGAAGGCAGGCAAATTGCTTCTTTGTGCAGCCACCTGGGTTCCAGCATGGCCGTGACCGGATCTCGGGGGCCACTCCAATATGCAGAATTTAATAAGTAAGTGAAGGCTTGCCTGTCTCTTGTAAAAGCTCTATGCTCAGAGATCTGATTTCACAGGGTATGAAATGGCCATCTAAGGCCAAGATAACTGGAAAGACCTTCTGATGCAGCTCACTGGATAGCTCTCAGAAAGTGCTCCAGCGACCAGTCCCTTGTATGAATAGAAAGTTTCAACTCTCTCTGCTACAACTGAGCAGTTAGCTTGTAAAGAGGTCACTTGCAGCACCTTTAACTTCCTGTCTAATGCTTTGAATAACTAAAGTTTCCTGGGCGATGTATACTCTGCTGATTTCCTTAACTTCTCCCCTAATCCTTGCAAACAATTTTCCAGTTCTATTCTAATTGTTCATTGAGAGTGTTTGATGGCCTTACAATATTTGGCTATTATTTTACATTACTTTTGAACAAAAAAGAGTTATGTTAGTATTTCTAGGATCAGTATACATACTTGACTTATTTAGGGAGTTCCAACTAACTAGTAAATAAAAAATAAGCATGTATTTAGACATATTTTCTCTATTTATAAATAATTACTTGATTGATAAACAAAGAAATAGATGATTGATATCACCCACCAAATTTATGTTCATTGCACAGGTAACTATTTTATAAGGTTTAGTCAGAACAAAAACAAATTTGTATAAATTTTGAGAAAGTTGTAATGCCAAATCTGTTACAAAGTATATTCTATATAACATTTAAAAAACAATCAATTTTGATGATTGTTGATTTTTTTTATTTTTTTAAATTTATTTAAAGAGAAACAAAAGCATTTAAAGGGTAGAGGTAATACAGAATTCCAAAAAAAAGATAAACAATAAAAAATCACTAGTTAATAAATTACATATTGTCCTCTTAGAAATAGTTGTTCAAGTCACAAAATTAAAGCATACAAAGTAGATAGTCAAAAAGTGAGAGTGTAAACAGCTACTCACACATGAATCTCTGCAGGTATTTCTATATTTTCTGTATTAGAGGGTAAAACAAAACTTAGCAAGACAAAACAAAACAAATTCCTATAAAAACATGAAACAAACAAGTCATATAAAACCACAGTACAAGGTGATCTACAATGATTACTGTGTTGTTTCTTATTATCTTCAATACAATGTCTATATCATTTGGCATAAATGAATATAGCAGTATAATTGAGTATAGCAGTACATAACAATATTAGTAAAAATAAAACATTGTAGACAGTATAAAACTTCAAAGTCAGGTAATAATCAAACCATAGTGGATATTTTAGTGAATCTTGTCATCTTCAGTGCAGTTGCCTATACTCTCAGACTTGATACTATCAATCATAACAGCTTTGAATAAAATCTATCAATAAAAAACAGCGATCCAACAAACCAGATTCAATTATGATCGGTCATGGTAAATAGTGTAGGTTTTACAGAGCTTTAGATTAAGTTAATAGGAAATTAAGGATGATTACCATACTATATCCTGTTATTTTCAGGATTACTGTCTGTGCCCTCAAATCTAGTATAGGTAGAATGACTGGAACAGAATATAATACATCTAAGCAGAGTAGTGTGAGTAATGTGGGTTTTAAATCCTGGTGTACTATTTACAATAAAGCATATCAAGGCCATCTATGTTAGAGTTTCTAGTTATCCTTCTCTGCCTCATTTCTGCTATACTATTTTTTGCCTTTGTCTAGTTTTCTCCTTCATTCTACTGCCTGCTCCACTCATTGAGGCCTTTCTGCCACTGTTCATAAAATCCTGTTATTTTTTTTCTCTTTCTCTAGAATGTCCTTCAGTATTCTCTGTAGGGTTGAATTGGTGGTCACAAACTACCCCAGTTCCTCTTTGTCATGGAAGCATCTTGTTTATGCATTAATTTCTAGTGACAGTTTTGCAGGGTACATCAATCTGGGCTGGAGATTATTTTCTTTCAGGGCTTAGAACATTTCACTCCAAGGTCTCCTTGGTCTGATGATCTGTGTTGAGAAGTCAGCCATGATCCTGATGGGTTTACCTTTATAGGTAATCTGTTTCTTTTTTCTGACAGCTTTTAAAGTTCTTTTTTTATATTGAATTTCTGGTGTCTTGATTATTATATGTCTAGGTGTAAATCTGTTTTAGTTGTAGGTGGCTGGAGTTCTGTATGCCTCACACAACCTAATGTCATTTTCTGTTTTGTTTTGTTTTTTTTTTTTGTTTTGTTTTTGGTACCAGGGATTGAACTCATGACTTCACACTTGCCAGGCAGGTGCTTAGACAGCTGAGCTAAATCCCTGACCCTTAATGTCATTTTCTTTTCCCATGCTTGGGAACTTTTCCTTAATTATTTCCATGAATAGCCTTTGTAATTTACCTGCATGTATTCCTGCTTCTTCATTCACATTTCTTATTCTTAAATTGTAGATTATCTTGTCATCTTCTAGTCTTTGTATTGTTACTGCCTGTTTCCTTGTTGTATTTAAGAGATCTTTCCTTTCATGATCACACACTGCAAACTTGTCTTCAAGTTTTGGTAGTCTATCCTTAGTTTCTTTTAAGGAGTTTTGCCAGCTTTCAATGGAGTTTTTAATTTCCTGGCAGTCTCTTTGAATCTGCTTCATGTATTCTATATTTTCTTTATATTCTGTATCGAATGTTTCTCTCTTTTTGTGTTTCTCCCTTCTTCCATCTGTGTCATCTTGAGAGATGCTTCCTGAGAGCATTTCTTTTATTACTCTACTCATATCCTGCTTTACCTGATTTAATATTTCAGTTTTGAGCTCGTCTACAAGGTTCCAAAGATATCTCTTAATGTCCATTGAAACCATGTCTGATGTTGTGTGTTTACCACCCTCAGTCTCCCTTATTTTTCCTTCTCCTGAATCAGTGCTCTCAGGGTTCTGGGCTGGGGGCCTCCTCCTGCCTCTCTCTCCTGTCATGGCCCTGGCTTCCTCCACACAGGTTACAGTGCAGGTCCTAGACCCCTTCCCTGTTTCCCACGTTTCCTCTGAAGCATGCTGGTGAGGGAACTCCACCCTCTCCTGCCTGCTCTTGTCACTGAGGTGTAAGCAGTGGCTGTGTATGCCTGCCCCTCCCCACAGTGCCAGCCAAACTTCAGGTGCCTTCACCCAGTTAGTGTGTGCTTGGCGCAGGGAATCGATTTGGGATGGCTCATGGGGTCCCGGCCAGGGGTGCAGCCCAGTCCAAGCAAATCCCATAAATCTGCTCTGGGGAGGAAGCAAACAACTAAAGTCACTGTCACTCCAAGTTCAGGCTCCTCTTGCCGGATTCCAACATGCTGCCCATTTGGTCGCACCTGTCTCATGTGTGGGGGGGTCTCGTTCCCAGCACTGACCATGGATTAATGAAGGTCCCTTCACCAGCTCCACTCTCCATTGGGCTCACCAACCCCCAACTTCAGTGCTGCTGTGCTTCCTGTGAGTACTGGTGGGAATGAGTTTGTGCGGCCCTGCCTGCCAGCACATTTTCAAGCTGGTGCAAACTTGGTGGGTCACCACAAAAATGCTGTGTCCCATAATTTTTAGCTGTTTCAGTTGTAGTCCTGAAGTATTTGATGAGCTTTTTTACCTTTTAATTTCTTCCTGTTTTAAGAGGATCAATCTCCCTCTGACTGGGTCTCTCCAGGGTATTTTATTCTGGTAAATGAGTTGTTTCTCCCGGGAGCCTTGTATTTTATTGCTCACTTATCAGCCATCTTGTCTTCTTCCCCTGATGATTGTTTAACTTAAATGCTTTGATGGATAATCCATTTGTACTCATTACAAATTGATGTCACAAATTTTGTGCAATGTGATAGTTAAAATAATAGAAATGTATTTATCACAGTTCAGGAAGCCAGATGTTTGCCACAAACTTAACTTCGCTAAGCTAGTGGGATCCATGAGGCACTTCTAACCACTGCTGGTCCTAGTAGAAAATCATTTTCCTGGCTTTCCCAGATGGTTTGTGTCTGCCATCATTACTTAGCCTTGCTTTATGGTCCTCAAAGTCAATACCTTCAAATATCTTTCTGCTTCTCCCTATCACATTATCCTGGGGGTGAATCTTTCCCTTCCTCCCCAAGTAGGGATATATATGGTTATTTTTATATCCACTCATAGATTCCAATCATAGATTCCAAGGATTAGGATTTGAAGAGATTTGTAGGAGCCATTACTTGGTTTGCAACTGTGATTTTTGTCAAGAATATTTCTGAGAAATAATTGGTGTTGGACAAGTATTTTCACACAAATAATTAATGAATAAATTTAATAGCAGTCATTAAGAGTTTCAGATATTTATATAAAGTGATCTGACATTTCATTTCTGAGCCTTATTTTTAATCCTTGAATTCCTTTTTGCCCCCCACTGGGACATAATACCTGAAATCTCCAACTAGAAAAAAGAGAGAGTTAATTTGATTCAATGTTTCAGAAAGCTTAGTGTATGATCAACCTGATCTAACCCAGGACATTCATGACTGAAGAGTGTACTCAAGTACTAGTGTAAGGGGAACAGAGACATTTTTAAAGCATCAAGAATAAGGGGCCAGAGACCAGGCACAGTGTCCAAGTGCCTGGCCTTAGAGTGACCTAAGAGAAATCTTCATGCCCTTACAAACAACAGCCTATCCACTACTGACAACAGCCTCCCCTCCACAAACAAGAAAGAAGGACCAGGAAGAAATTAAGGACCCTACCTGGATTCTTCCTGGTAACAGTTCTATCTACACACTTGTGCTGATTGTCTCTGCAGTTTTGACTTCAAACACTTACTTCATTTGGATTATTTGAAATTCCCACCCCAACCCAAAAATACAACGTATACTCAGTTGTCCCATCAGATGTTCTTTTTCATTCCACTGTCAGCCTGCCTATGCACAGGTGGAAGAAAATCTGATCTTTCCCACTGGTCTCTGATTTCTGGGGTGTTTCCTCATAGCACCATTATCTAACAAAGGTCATCTTCTTCTGAACCATTCCAACACACCCAGAAGTGTGCTTTACTAATCTGCTCAGCATCTATTTATCCCATCAAGTTGACAATTAAACTAACTGGGCCAACAAACATTAAAATATTCCATGCCTTCCTTTACTGAAAAATCTACAGTTCAAAAAGAAATCAAGCAATTCAAAGTGGAAACTAACCCTAAATACTTGCAAATAGTGCAAATTAAATACTTTTTATTACAAACAAGGTATTGTGCTGAATGTTTGGTTTCTGTAATATGCATTGGGCAAATATATTTGATGAACTCTCTAGCTATTGGTTTGTAGGTTTTATTCTTCCAATTTTACTCTACTAAATTTAATTTTTTTTAATTTCCTAATTTATACATATAGAAATAAACTTAAACAAAGAGATTAACACACAAAGATATGCTGCTAACACTATGGACAGAGTTCTTTGTCACCTTTGTTACATGTTTTGTGAAAGTTTTCCCATTGTAAGTACATGTGAAGTCTCTTCTCTGCTACATATTTTCCAATATTTTATAGTACATTGAACAAAACTTGTCAAATATGGAATATTTTGTGTCACTCTACAATTTTAAAATTCCCAAATAAAAGTAGAAATCTCACTTTGCCTTTTCATATTTTCCCTCACACATTTTAATTTTTAATTTTCTGATTCCTTAGTAAGGTAAAATATTTATGAAACAAGTTTCTAAATTTTTTATCATCATTATTATGTTAGAATCAATTTATTGCACTGAAAATTATAAACTAAGCTAAAATGCTTAAATATATTTTTTCTCTAATTATTTAATCATCAAGAAGGCAAGTTTAATAAAAAAATGTAGCACTTTTTTGTGTGAATTCTTTATTTTATTCAGAAGGCTATGGGTGTGTGCAGTGGAAATTATTGAAGAAATGGCTTTTGTGTCTCCTTCTCCTATCTTTATGTCCTACTAAATTCTTGGAATAAAGGAAAACTAGCACTGTCCCTGACTGTGTGTCATCCTTTGTTAGTATATGAAAAGACGCCTGACAGTTATGATTATATTGCTGTGACATCCTGCCATGTCCTGAGGTAGTAAAAGAGACTGCAAAATACAACTCACCTTGAACTTACTTATACATATCTTCTTAATAATCTCTTAAGTAATAAATTCAAACAAAAAATGGAAAGTAAGGATAAACTATGTACTCATTTATGAGAAGGCATATGTTATACTATACAAGATGTGCACATATTCAAGTTTTGGGTTTTTCTTAACTAACCAAAAGATGCTTAAGATAATAAATAATAAGATAAATTTTCTCATTAGAACAAACAAGAAACTATCAGAATGGAGCTCATTTGTTGTACCTCTTTAAACATTATTCATTTGGGGAAACTTGAACAAATACTTTTTTATTGTCCAATCATATTTCACATAAAAAAGAGTAGACTGGTAGAACTGGCAACACTATTCACTACAGACAGTAGAACTGAAAGTTGTAAGAGTAAGAAGTCACTGGCTATTTTCTCAGTAAAATTAAAGTCTTACATAAAATAGCAATAAAGTGCTCCAAATCACTTCCTCTTATCAAGTTTAGTGTCTAAAGTTAGTTACTGAGGAACTGGTACAGTGCTCAACATACTCACAGTTATGTTTTAGGGACATCAAGTTAGTTGGGTTTCTTGGAGTTTTGCAGAAGGTCAACTTCCTTTCTACCTAGTCAACAATATCCATCATACATTCACCTGTTGTATCATATTCAAATAAAAATTACCTCATATCAATATTCTACCAATATCATGCATGAGATAATAATAAAAGTAAAACACACACACACACAGAAAAAGAATGAGAAACAAATATGTAACAATGGGTTGGTTCCAATTTTGATTCAACATAGAGGATTGTGAGGGAAGTTAGTCTACAATAAAGTATAAAGATGAATATGTAAGAGTCATTGGGAAGTGAAACTGAAGTAGAAATTGGAGACATAACAAACTTTGATTATTCTGAAATGAGAAGAAAGCTGGAAATGTAATTCATTAGGGAAATTGTCAAATTTCATTATAAATTAAATAAACTTACAGCATTCAAAGAATTTCGGAAGCCAATGCTGTGTTAACAGTAAATACAATTCTCACTATTGAAATGCTGCCAATTATACCTAAGCTTCAGAGAAAGGAGACTACATTTCATAACATTTAATTTACAAAGAGTAAATGAGAAAGCTAGAAAATAGTATAAAGTGTACTATTCAAAGTTATTACAATAAAAAGAAAATGTATCAAGACTTAGGACCAGATTCCTGTAAAAAGAGAATTAGTAAATCAAGCCAATATTTGATCCTATTTTTCTTCTCAATGAAACTTTTTATTTTAAAGGAAATAAGACCAATTAGTTGAGTAAAACTTTCTCATCAGTCTGGGGGTGGAGATAAGCAAGAATTCAGTGTTTCAGGAAATCATTTCAAGCTAAGAGTTACTGTTCTCTCTTTGCTGAGAAAGGTCACAGTTTGCAGTTGTTTCAGTCCATAATCTGCTGGTTGCAAGGCAGGATGGCTTGGTGGAGGGACACTTCAATTGGAGAACCAGTGCAAGGCAAACAGAAAAGAGCAAAGCAAGCAAGGAAGGGGAAATATAAACCTCTTTCTGTCCCTCACCTTGTATTCAGGATACTGGAATTAGAGGGTTACCAAACCAAAAAGTGGCCTGATTTAATAATCACACACCTTCATCCTAGCTTTTTTTTTTTGTGTGTGTGTTAGGGATCCAGCTACCACCTGGCGCTTGCCAGACAGGCACTTAGGCCACTGAGCCAAATCCCCAGCCCATCCATCCTACCATTTTTAATCCTAGCACTGCACCATGAATCAATCACACACTCTAGATTCACCCTCCTCTGAAAAAGCCCCAGCTATGACTACATGAGACTTTATGCGGATATCTAAGAAAAAATCATAATAGTGCAATGTTTAATCTAAACATAAAAGTGAGTTAAAAACAAATAAGAAAGACAAAATGAAGACCAAAGCCTGCTTTATAAGAAGTTCCAGACCTCTATTAGCTATAATAGAAACAAAAGAAAATGCCCTTCAAAAAAATTTTGCCTTCCCCACAGCATTAAAATGCCTACTGATTTTAGCATGTGAAATACATCACTAAAAGAAATTGATGAAGTAGATAAAAAATTAAATATTGACAACAATAAAAATGATACAATATAAAATATGTCACAAAAATTAAGACACAGGATTTAAAATAATTGTCTTTACAATATTAGAAATTATTACCTTTAAAATACTGAAGTGCAAGATAAATAAGTAAGACTAAGGTATAAAAAATAAAAACATGAAATTGAATATTTTATCTTAAAATAATAAAATTAAAATTTAAAGGTGTTCAAAACAAGCTTAGCATGGTGGTGCACTCCTGTAATCCCAGCACTCAGGAGGCTGAGGCTGGAGGATTGTTGCAAGTTCTAGAGGCGCTTGGGCTACAAAGTGAGAGCATGACCGACCTGATCTGCATAATGAGGCCTTGTATCAAAAATAAAAAACAAAAACAAAAAGCAAACAAAGGTGTTCAAAACAAGTTAGCATAGAAAGCTGAAGAGTGTTATTCCTAGAGAGGCATGCTTGCAGGGCTTCCAGTATAGCTAGGGACTTGGGCTTAGCTTTTGTGGTCTTTCCATTATGATCTGAAAAAATATCTCACAGTTACTAAATTCTAGAAACAAAAGAGTTTCTACCAAATGCCTATTTTCTATCTGGGAATCTAAATATTTGATATTTTCTGGCAGACGGTACCTATGTGACCAACAGTTTCCCCTCAAGAAAAAAAAAAAAACACTGAACACTGAATCATTAATAAATTTTCTCAGTATAGAATAATTAATGCTTTCAGTAAACTTTCAAGGACCCATTTCTGAAGAGAGGCTTGTGACCAAAACATGCAAAGAGCTCTTAACATTTAGCTGGATGAATGTGGTCATTTAATTCTTTAAGTAAGCAAAATATGTTAACATATGACTATAATTATGAAAGAAGGTGAATAAAAACAATTGAATTTTTAAAAAATCAAATTAAAATGACAGCAAATGTTTCCACGCCTTTACTAGAATGTCAGAAATACAAATAAAAATAAGATAACCATGCAAATTGTTGAGGAGAATTTAGAGTGACTGAACCTTAGCCCCATGGTTAGTGAGTATACAAAATGGTATAACTGGTTTGAATGTTAATTTAGGAGTTTATTAGAAAGTAGACATTGACTCATCATGTGATCCTCAAATTCAGCTTCTAAATATTTACTTAATTGATCTGAAAACTTGCATTTACCCAAACTTGCATTTATATATGAATATTTCTGATTCTTTATAATTATCTTGACTGAAAGAAATAAGGATATCTTTTAATAAAATATTGGATAAGCAAACTGAGATACTTTCATATAATGGAACAGTATTTCATGATTGAAACCTTGCAAAAATATCAAAGAATCTTAAAGTAAATTTCTAAGTAACAGAACCCTATTGAAAACACTGCATGGTTCCTTTTATAAGGTTTCCTGGAAAACACAAAATTATGAAAATAGGAAAGTAACTTGTGGTTCCAAGGGTTTGGGAAAAGGAGAAAAAAAAGTATATGTGAAATACACAGACTATATTAGAATTATCAAATTATTTTGAAAGAAAATACGTGTGATGACCAAAAACAACACACTTAAAAATAAAAAAAGAAGCACTTTATTAGCTGAGCTCTGCAGCGACACTGTCCCAGGAGGAGATCAGGAAGTGTGCTGCCTGCACTGCCGAAAACTTTTTTTAAAGTTACAGACTGCAAGGGGAGAGGTGGGGGTTTCAGGATCAGCTTACAGACCACGAGGGGAGGGGACGGAGTTTCAGCTTACAGACCTGCATTTCAACTTTTTTTTTTAGCATACAACATTCCCCACTACTTTTGGTCATTGAGTCAAATCTTTGACTCCACTGTATAATCATGTGTAGGCAATGGGTTGTAACCTTCTTGTTTGAGTACAAGCATTTTAACAGCCTGAAATCGATCCTGCCTGTGATTTAGAAGGCACCTTATAATACATGCTCTGATGGTCAAGGCAAGTAAGAGAATAACTGGTCCTATCAGAGCTGAGAGCAAGGTGGTCAACCAAGGGGACAGTGAGAACAAACTCTGGAACCAATTTGGTTCATTTGTTGTTGTTATTCTCCTTCATAGAGTCTCTTTCTAAGCTTGTCATACTGTTTCAGATAACCCCAGAGTGATTCTTATAGAAACAGTAGGCCTTGCCTAGCACCACACATAAACCTCTTTCTTTCATAAAAAACAAGTCTAGGCCTCTGCGATTCTGGAGAACCATCTCAGCCAAGGAACCTAGAGACTCTACTAGTTTAGATACTTAATGTTCTAAAGCTGCTAGATCTTTATCTATGAGGGTGCTCAATTCATAGTAATTTTTGTCACCAACTATTAAAATTGCAGCCCCTGAAGCTATAGCCCTGAATAGACCTAATCCCACAAGGATCAGGATTAAAACAGAGGCTGCTCAGGCTGTTCTAGAGAGGTCAGATTCTAAATTTAAGTGTTCTCTTCCACTTGAGCCAGAATACCAGTAAACCTGGGGAAATACATATGCAACAATATATATTTCAGTGTGTCTAGTAAATATATGAAGCATAACACAGAGAGTTAAACCTGAAGTACAAGCAAACCAAGATTCTATTGGAGCTTCTAGGTGTTGACTCAGTGTGTAGGAAACATTAGTTGTTACAATAGAGTCAGAACATAAATGTACATAGAGGCTTGAGTCAAGGTTATAGGCAGTAGATCGGATACAAGTACCATTACCTTGAACATTACCTAAGGTAAGGATAGGTTTTTGCCCCCACCAAAAAGGAGAGGCGTCTTCCAAAAAGGAAGAATTTTTAATCTGAAAAGTGGTATTGGGACCAATGGAAGCAGTCCGGGCTTGGCCTATATAAAAGGGGGGTTGTAAGTCTAAACATAATCAACAGTTGTGAGTGAGATTGGGATAACTATGATTTAGATATTGGAACATTATGTCTAGAGAACTATATAGGTTAGAAGCAGGCCTAGTGGGGATATTGGCTTAGGGGCAGTCAGAGTAGCCATAGGGGTTTGAGTGGGAGGCCATGAAGCCGTGTCTTGGTAGGGGGAGCAGGAGGGTCTAATGGCCCAATGGTTGGTCCTGCAGGTCAATCAGTGACATACTTTTTTTAGTGTGAAAAGAATTCCCAGGGTCAAATCCAGAGACATAGAGCTGAATGCCCCACGTTTTTCCCCCTGATCAAGAATAGTGATGGGGTTGCTTAAAGATGAATGTGAGGGGGTTGCAATGGTTAGCCAAGGTACAGGGTGGCCTTGGTTCTGATCTTTTGGGGGACAAAAGGGATCATTATCATCACAGGAAAAGATGGATTCACAGCCCCAATGTCCACAACATAGTTGGTTGGGACTCTCACAATTTTTATTATGGCAAGGGTTTCTGAAAGATTGCTGTCTGGGGCAAACATAAAATTGTACATCTTGTAAGGTTCATCTTCCATATTGGGTACAACAGTCATGGAGGTCCTCAGTAATATCTGGATCAGTGGACTTGAATGAGGCAGTGTAATAGCACAAAAGAATGCATAGATCTGTATGAAGAACAGCATAAAGGTTAGTGTTCTTTGCTATTGCTCACCTGAGCAGGCATTGGTTAGTTCCCAGACATAAAGGGTTGGATTATGGCTAGCTGACAAGGCAAGCTGTACATAACAAGCAAAAAAGATTATTAAAAGCATTTTGACAATTTAAGCTTAAGAGTGTTCTCAGTCCATGTAATAGTCCACTTATCTGTTTCTTTGGCATCCAATGGGTCAACCTTGATGTGAGAATGATGTATCCAGATAGGCTTTCCTGCCACTTTGATAGCTGTCAGAGTGCTGAGGATGATGGTGTATGGTCCAGTCCAATGAGACTCAAGAGAAGAATTGCAGGAATGATGCTTACCAGTGCTTGGTCTCCTGGGCTAGCAGCAAGCGGAGTCTCAGGTGTAGGTAAAGGTTTGGCCTGGTGGTCTTGGAAAAGTTGGTGAATAGAAGTAAGCACAGGTTGGAGAGCCTATAGAGACTTAATTAAACTGTGGTTAGCGGTTTCAGCCAAATGAGTACTCTCAAGACAGGGAACAAGGGGAGGTGGCCTTCCATAGACTGCCTCAAAAGGAGTTATTCCAGAGATATATGAGGTACAATGAGCATGCAAAAGGGCAAAAGGAAGGAGACTTACCAGTTTTCACCAGACTCCAAGATCAATTTACTAAGTGTTTCTTTTAAGGTATGGTTCATCCTTTCAACTTGGTCTGAGCTTTGGGGATGGTAGGCACAGTGAAGTTTCCAATCAAACTGTAATAACTGAGTTACCTTGTTAGTTATATAAGGTGTGAAAGTGGGGCCATTGTCAGACCCTATGGATAGGGGTAGGCTAAATCGAGCAATTATCTCATATAAAAGTTTTTTGACAACAATTAAAGCTGATTCTGATTTTGTTGAGTATCCTTCAGTCCATCGCCAATAGATATCTGTGTCCATATTATCCTGGTTTTCCCATGTCTGCAAAATCAATCTCCCAATGTTCCCCTGGAAAAGTTCCTCAAACTCAAGTTCCTTCTTGAATAACAACAACCTTTGCATTTACCTGGAGGCATTGTGGGCATCTTTAACTTACTTCCTTTGTGGGTGAACCTTGGAATAAAAAATTATTTTGGAGCAATACAGCTAATTTAGAGCCCCCCAGATGAGCTACTTTATGGATTTGAAGAATCAAATCTTTTCCTAGAGCAGCTGGTATCAAAATTCATTTATCAGGCAGTTCATACCAACTTTCAGAGGGCATCTGTTTTGCCTTCAGTTGTCTAGCCAGTTCTTGATCTGATTTTAAGTAGACAAGCTGAGGCAAATGAGAAGTCAGTAAAACCAGTATCAGATGGGTCACAGGCTATATGGGTGATCTTAAGGCAACTTCCCGAGCACTTTTATCTGCTAAAACATTTCCTTTAGATATTGAGTCTGTTCCTTTTTGGTGACCTCTGCAATGTATTGCTTTAGACTTAGGTAGTCAAATGGCAGCCAGCAAGTCCAGGATGTATGGAGCATTTTTTACCTTTGAGCCTACAGATGTTGAGTCCACTTTCTTGGTAAATAGTCCCATGTACATGGACCATGGCAAAGGCATAATGGCTGTCTGTGTATATGTTTGCCCTTAAATCTTTGGCTAACTTCAGAGCTTCTGTAAGAGCTATGAGTTCGGCTCTTTGGGCTGAAGTACCTTGGTCTAGGGGTTGAGCCCAAACAACTTGTGTTTCTGTGGTCACAGCTGCCCCTGCTACCCATTTACCTTCAGAGATTAAACTACTGCCATCAGTGAAGTACACAACATCTGGATGTTCTAAGGGGAGGTCAGTAAGGTTTCAGTGGAGATTGGTGGTTGTGGAGAGCAGATCCACACAGTTGTGGATAGGCATCTGTGGGTCATTGTCAGGCAGAAGTGTTGCAGGATTAAGGGCAGAGGTCTCCTTGAATTCAATAAGGTCAGAGTTAAGCAGGAGGGCCTGGTATTGCACAATCCTTGCATTGGAGAGCCACCTGTCAGGGGGAGCCCTGACTAGGGCCTCAATAGCATGAGTGCTACAACTTTGGCAGTGATAGATCGAAGACAGTTCTGCCATTTGGTAGCCACTGAGTCCAGCCTTTCTGAGAGATAGGTGACTGGATGCCACCACGGTCCTAGCACCTGAGTCAACACCCCCTTTTGCTATTCCATATTGTTCATTAACAAACAGCAGGAAGGGTTTGGTTAGATCAGGCAGGAATAGTGCAGGAGCCTGAGAGTGAATTTTAATTGTTGGAAAGCTTGGCTCTTCTTTTCAGTCCAAACAGGAAGATCTGAAGGGTTCCCTCCCTTCAGCAGGTACGCAGCATGTAGGGGTTGAGCCAATTCAACTAAGTCCAGTATCCAGAGGTGACAATAACCTATAGATCCCAAAAACTTTTGAATCTGCCTCTTAGTTTGAGGCTCAGGGATCTGGAGGATTGCCTCAATTCTTTTGGAAGACAAGGCCCATTTGCCTTCCACAATAACATATCCCAAGTAAATTACCTCTTGCACGCATAGTTGAGCCTTTCTCATTGAGACATGATAACCTAGATGTCCTAAGGTGTGTAATAAGTCTCATGGACTCTGTAAGCAGTCCTCATAATTGGAGGCAGCCAAGAGGACATCATCGACATACTGTAACAAGATGATCCCTGGATGCTCACCATGAAATTCTTGGAGGTCCTTATTCAGGACCTCATCAAATAATGTTGGAGCATTCTTAAAACCTTTTGGTAACCTAGTCCGAGTCAGTTGGGATGAACTCCCAGTATCTGGGTCAGTCCACTCAAAGGCAAAAATAGGTTGACTCACCAGAGCTGTTGGGTGTGTGAAGAAGGCATCCTTGAGGTTGAGAACCGAATACCCAGTTTGATAGGGAGGCAAGAGACTTAAGAGCGTATAAGGATTTGGGATAGTTGGGTGGAGGGTGAAAACACATTTATTTACCTCCCTTAGGTCTTGAACTGGTCAATCATCTGTAGTCCCAGGTTTCTGCACAGGCAGCAGGAGTATTCCAAGCTGATACACAAGGTACCAGGACGTTGGCCTCCTTCAGTCTTTGAATATGTTTTGATATTCCTATCCATGGAATTGGGTGGATACTGGCATACCCTAGCTGGAGTAGCATGAGGCAAGAGTTCAATAACTAGGGGTGCATGATTAACAGCCAATCCAGGAGAATTAGTTTCAGCCCACACAATCAGAATTTCCTGCCTGAAGAGGTTCAGTAGTTTGGCCTTGGACTCTGAAGGAATCTTTTCTGGCTCTGCCAATAATAAGTGTCCCTCTGTAATGGGGCAGGTAACCAAGAGATGAATGGAAGGGCTCTCCCTTCTTGATGTGCCTTGGAGGTGAACATGAGGACCATCCTCAGAGAAGCTAATATTTGCCTGAAGTTTATGAAGTAGGTCTTAGCCAAGTAGAGGCTGAGGGCATTCAGGAACCATGAGAAAGGAATGAGTCAAGGTCTGGTTCCCTAAATGAGTAACTTTAGTATGAGCTCATGGGTAGTGTTGGATGTCACTGGTGGCTCCTTGAATAGCTAAGGTATTCTTCGATATTTCCCCTAGAGGGTGCTGTTACACAGAATAACTGGCCCCTGTGTCCACCAGGAAATCTATGGGCTGCTCCCCCTACATTTAAGGTTCAGGGGGAGCAGACGAACCCTGAAATTGTCAGTCTCTCTCCAGTAAAACACTGGGAGCAGTTTCCCCTTTCTCCACCTTAGCTTTTAGTCTTGGGCGGTCCTTCTTCCAATGGCCTATTTCTTTGCAGTATGCACATCAGTTTTTATCTAGTGGGGTTCTCAGTTGTTGGCCCTTTTCCTTTTTGTTCTGGGTATGCCCTTCTGCCAACACAGCCAAAACACTGGACATTTCGTTAATATGCTGTGGCTCTTCTCTGTTGTCAAAAACCATTTGGGCTATTGCTACTAACTGTTCTAACATCATTCCCTCAAAACTCTCCAGTTTTTGTAATGTATGTCTGATGTCAGGGGCTAAATAGGAGACAAAGGCTATATTAATAGCTTGTCTATTTTCTGGTGTCTTCGGACCTATGGGTGTATATACACAATAGGCCTCCAGGAGGCGCTCAAGGAAAGCCAGTGGGGACTCGGAAGCCAATTGTCTCACCTCGACCACCTTAGACAAATTAGTCGGCTTTCGAGCCACAGCTCGAATCGTTCTAAGTAGAGTCTGGTGATACCGATCCAGAGCCTCCTTACTTCCATCAGTGTTAGGGTTCCAATCAGGATGAGTCAAGGGAAATACAGCATTAAGTCTTTTCGGATCTGTGGTGGTTTTCCCATTGGCATCAAGGACGGATCAATGTGCCAGGGTACAAATTCAATCTCGCTCCTCAGAAGTAAAAAGAGCCTGCAAAAGCTGCTAACAGTCTTCCCAGGTTGGGCAATGGGTGAAACAAATAGTCTCAAGAAGTGATATTAATGCCTGTAGGTCTTTGGAAAAAGAAGGGTCATGCAGTTTCTAATTATACAAATTAATAGCAGAGAAAGGAACATATGTGAAAATAGAGGCCTGAGAGGAGTCTGAGGGAGGGACCTCTTGAAGAGGGAGGATGGAGGGTGGCAACCCAGGGAAGTCGGGCCATGGTGCAGAGGAGAAAGGTGGAGGACAACGACTGCGGGTACTGGGAGGGCTAGGAGGTGCAGGAGCTCTTGGTGTATGCGGCAGACTAGGGGTTCACAGGGGAGGTACCGAGGAGCTTGGAGGGTCAGGGCAGTAAGGAAGAGGTAGTGAAAGAGGAGGAGAATCATCAGGTGGAGGTGAGACTACAGGAGGAGAAGGGGGAGGCAACACTTTAACCACCTTAGTCTTCATCATTGCCACAAGGGGAGGCTGGGCTCCCCAGGGCCCTTCTCATACCAAGTTTTGCATCCAGGAAGGGGGGTCCTGGATAAGTTTGATCCAAATTTCAATATAGACCACCTGATCTGGGTGCATGGTCAGCTTATGAGGGGGTCCACGGATGACCTGTTGGACCTATTGAGAGACTTGTAAGTTAAAAGTTCCTTCTGATGGCCATTCAACATGGAAGGAAGGCCACTCAAGCTCACAGAAATCTCTTAGCTTCGTAGAGTAGACTGGATCTCCATATCCAGCAGCTTGATCCTTAAAATCCTTAAAATGATTAAGAACAAGTTGCAAGGGTAACAAAGGGGAAGAAACAGATTGACCCATAATGGCAGATAAAACGGCACAAAAGAGAGCCAAAGGCAAGATGGCAGAAAGCCCGCCAAAAGAGAGACAAAGGAATCACTTGGAAAAGGGCTATGGAGAGACTGGAGCAGGTTCCTGATCAGCGGCCAGGAGCTGGTTTAAATTAACCAGGTGGCCACTCTCCTGTTTGCCAACCTCAGATCTGCCCCTGGGATTTAAAGCAATCAATAGCTCCACAAAAATCTGATCAGATTAGAGTCCACTTGAGTTAATCAGCTGATAAAAAGAAAACTTTGAAAAACGGCTTTTTTCTCAAATACTGCCTCGATTGTGAAGATGTTGGGTAGCAAGAGAATTGGGACAAGAGGATGAAAGTGCAGGAGAACTAAGATAATGTTCCAGCAAGGTCTTGCCTGGACAGAAACTAATCGGGAGTTTTGACTCCCCAAATAAGGTGCACCCAACAGAGATGGACTCCTCTTTCAAGCCGGGGTAGCCCCCTAATTATGGTGACAACTCACCCCACAGGAGACAAATCTAGAAACTTAATTCAAGACATAGAAAGGGAAAGACATAGAAGCAGAGAGAATCGCGGAGCAAAACAGGAACAGTGAATACCTGCAGGTAGACGGAAGCCACGTTGGAAAGAATCCAGGCGCCCTGTTCCTTGGAAGTGTCCGATCCATCAGAGGACTAGGAGTCCAGGGGTGAACCCTGAAAAAGGTGGGGTCCCGGGCGAGCCCCCAAATGTGATGGGCAAAAATGACACACTTCAAAATTAAAAACAAGCACTTTATTAGCTGAGCTCAGCGGAGACACTATCCCAGGAGGTGATAGGGAAGTCTGTGGGGCGCAGTTGCGGAAAAAACCTTTTTTTAAAGTTTCAGACTACAAGAGGAGGGGTTGGAGTTTCAGGATCAGCTTTCTGACAGTGCATTTCAAGTTTTTTTCTTTTCTTTTTTTTTTTTTTTGTTTGAGCTTACAACAATATGATTATGAATACATTATATAGCATGTCTGTCAAAACCCTGATAAGTTTGCATCACAAACAATGGACGTTATTATTCAAAACACGCTAAAAGTTATTTAGGATTTCCAATGAATCAGGATGGAATGTAGAAAATGATAAAATAATCTAATTTATTACAAATGTATGAATGAATCCTTTGAAAGTGATAGCAGAGAAAGTGCTATGTAAGTAGTCTTTAAAAATGTAAAAGTAAAGACCCAAAAGCTTAACATAATCATCATACTCTGCATTATAATTTTTCATTCCTTAGAAAATGGGTTAATAATTCTGAAACCACTAAGTCTATAAACACTTAAGTTGAATATTGAAGTAAATACTATCTAATTCTTGGAATCAGAGTTTAAATAAATAAAGAGAAAGCTTGATTGATCATTATGTTATATTGCAATCATCAGTATGAGCTTGTGTTCAGCTTTATATAAATAAGAAAGGAAACCATACAGCAGTATGTATGCATATATGCATAATATGTGTGTGTGCTTGCATGGCCTGGTGTACATTTATGTGTCTTTTCTTTTTGAGCTGAAAGACCCTAGGTTTAAGACACTGAAGATGCAATGAATAAAGCTACCTTACAGGTTTTCAATTTTAATGTCATTTTGAAGTAAAATAAACTAATATTCCTTAAAGAAATCACTGTGTTTGTGAAGGAAACAGGAAATATACAAGTACGAATTTTCTTTTTGTACAGAATTGTTAAAATGCTCCAACAAAAGAAAAAAGTTGATATGTCACAGAAACACTGGAGAAAGAATTTCAAAGGCCAAAGTTGAAACACTTTGAATGAAATAAGTAAATTATAATTTGGTAGTAATATAAAGCAAATAGTCTTGTATCCACATTCATATAAATAATTAATTGAAAAAGATAACTGGAGAATTCACAAATAATTAATTCAAAATAATCTTCATAATTTCTGTAGATACTTCATTCTCAGTGATTTGATGCATAAGTCATGTTTCTCCCTCAATGAACAGCAAACAATTAATCCTTCCAAGGAACACAGTGTGCAATGCAAGGTGAAGAAAGTAGTTAAATTTCCTGTAGAAAAATCTCACAAACATATATATATATATATATATATATATATATATATATATATGAACATACATAGATATATATATGAACTTGGTTCTTTCCACAATTCTGGTTGCATTTGGAGTTGGATGAGAACCGAAATAAATTCTAGAGTTAGATTTAATGTTTACCTTATAAGGAAATTTGATTCAGTTCTTGTTCAGTTGGTTTATGACCAAAATTGTGGAATTGAGTTTGATAACCAAGGTACCACTATGTGTGTGCGTGCATGCATGCGTGTGTGTGTGTGTGTGTGTATTTTCTAAATAAGAGATTTCTTTTAAGTAGCAATCCTTGTCTTTTTTGCATTTTATCTGATGTGAGTGAGGTGCTGCTATTTTGGTTTCCAAGCATCTGGCTTTCCTTCTGCTCTGTCTGTCCATCTCCCTCTTCTTTTGTTGTTTCTCCAGTGAATCTTCAACTCCTTCTGGTCATAATTGGCCAAAAAACCCAATACAGCTCTTATTTTATATGTATTTTCTGCCTACAGACCTGTTTCCCGTACATAAGCATCCATGATAGCAACATCCCTGTGGTTCTCTCTAACTACATCAATGTCAATTAGAAAATGTGAGAAGATCTATTAAAATTTAGTCAAATGATTTTTGATGTTCAAGAAGTTCTATACGTTTCTCATATATGGAATCCTGTATCTCCAGATACACAATTAAGAACATTTGAGGCTGGGGAAACATTTGAGGTAAGCACCTGCCTGCCAAGAGTCAGGTCATGAGTTTGATCCTCAG
The DNA here is from genome assembly GCA_004027455.1 of Hydrochoerus hydrochaeris. NCBI lineage: Eukaryota > Metazoa > Chordata > Mammalia > Rodentia > Hydrochaeridae > Hydrochoerus > Hydrochoerus hydrochaeris. The sequence goes on from PVLA01003358.1 coordinate 66,644, forward strand.
TACCAAAAAATAAAAAAAAGTTCATGGTTATTTTATTGACAGTAAGAAAAACATGGAAGCTAAATGACTTGTAATATATATAATCAATGAAATATTATACTGTAACAAAAATAAGTTTATTTTTCTTCCCCACAAAACCAGAAAAAGCCAATGTAAGAAAAAAACATACAAACACATTTTTTTCATTTTTTTATTTAAAGAGAAAAAGAACAGGAAAAAGGTAGAAATATTACAGAATTTCAAGAAAAGAAGATAAATAGTAAGAAATCACTAGTTGATACATTACATATTGTTCTTTTAGAAATAGTTATTCAAGTTACAGGATTAAAAAGCACACAAAGTAAACACTAAAGTAGTGAGAGTGCAAACAGATCTGTTCAAGAATCCAACAAGAACCTAGAAATATGGTCATCAATCACACACATCTAAACATACACGCAACTATATCTTTTATAGTGCTTCCTATTTCCTCTTTTTTTTACAATAGCAATTATACATTTTTAAAATTTTATTTAAAGAGAAGAAAAAAAACAAAAAAGGGTAGCAATAATACAAAATTCTGAAAGAAAGAAAGAAAGAAAGAAAGAAAGAAAGAAAGAAAAAGGAGAATGAGAAAAAGCCCCACTAAGAAATCAGTGATTTGTAAATTACGTATTGTCATCTTGGATGTAGTTGTTCAAGTTACAAAGTTAAAGGGTACATAGTAAATATTCAAACAGTCAGACTACAAACAGTTTTGTTCAAAGATTCATCAATATGGTCATCTATTTTATACACCCAAACTTACATGCAGTTATATCCCTTAGAGCACTTTCTTTTCCTCTCTTTTTTACAATAGCAATTATACATTTTGGTTTTATTACATTTGTAGTTCTTATTTACTTTTTACACTAGAGACACAATATGATATTTATAAATATGATTCTTATTTATTTCATTAATGAGGATAGTCTCAAGTTGTCTCCATTTGCCTATGAAGGCCTCATGATCATCCGTTTTTATAGCTGAGTAATATTCCATTGTATAAAAATGCCACATCTTTTCATCCACTCTGCAGTTGATGGGCATCTTGGTTGTTTCCAGGATTTAGCTATCACAAATTGTGCAGCTATGAACATGGGTGCACATATATCACTGTGATATGAGCTTTTCAGTTCTTTGGGGAAAATGCCCAGGAGGGAGATAGCTGGATTGAATGGGGCTTCCAATCCTAGTGTTCTGAGAATTCTCCATATAGATTTCCATAATGGTTGCACCAGTCTACACTCCTACCAACAGTGGATCAGTGTTCCTTTTTACCCACAGCATCGCCAACATTTGTTATCAGTTGATTTCTTGATGGCAGCTATTGTTTCTGGAGTAAGGTAGAATCTCAGTGCTGTTTTAATTTGCATTTCTCAAATGACCAGTGATGGCTAATATTTCTTCATGTATTTATTTACCATTTGTATATCTTTCTCTGAGAACTATGTGTTCATCTCAGATGCCCATTTTTGGAGAGGGTCTTTGAATTTGGGGGGATTGATGTTTTTCAATTCTTTATATATTCTGGACACAAGTCCTTTGTCTGAGGGGTTGCTGGTTAAAATTTTTTCCCACTCTGTTGGTTTTCTTTTCACTCTGCTGGTGATTTCCTTTGAAGTGCAGAAACTTTTCAATAATGTGAGATCCCATTTGTTGATTCTTTGAAGTGTTTCCCGTGCAGTTTGTGTTTGGTTCATGAATTCTCTGCCTACCCCTATGTCTCCAAGACTTCTACATACCTTGTCTTCTAGTAGATTTAGTGTTTCTGTTTTAATATTGAGGTCTTTGATCCATTTAGACTTTAGTTTTGTGCATGGTGATATGCATGGATCTAGTTTCAGTCTTTGGCATGTAGAGAGCCAATTTTTCCAACACCATTTATTAAAGAGGCTATCCTTCTTCCAGTGGACATATTTAGCCCCTTTGTCAAATATCAGGTGGCTGAGTGTCTTTGTAGTTGTGCTTACATCTTCTAATCTGTTCCATTGATACTCAGGTCTATTTCTTTGCCAGTACCAAGCTGATTTGATCACTATGGCTTTATAGTACTGTTTCACGTCAGGAATTGAGATGACTCTTGCCTTGCTTATTTTTGCCTAGAATTGCCTTTGATATTCTAGGTTTCTTCTGTTTCCAAATGAATTTTAGTAGTGTTTTATCTAGATGTGTGAGGTATGTCAATGGTATTTTGATTGGGATTGCATTAAATCTGTATAACAGTTTTGGGAGTATAGCCATTTTCACAATGCTGGTTCTTCCTAACCAAGAGCAAGGAATGTCCTTCCATTTTCTAATATCCTCTTCAATCTCCTTTTTCAGCGTAGTATAATTTTCAGCATATAGGTCTTTTACATTTTTAGTTAGGTTGATTCCTAAGTATTTCATTTTTTTTACATGTTTTTGTAAAGGGCGATATTTCCATAATTTCTCTCTCAATGAGTTTTTTGTTTGTGTACAGGAATACTATTGATTTTTGAGCATTGACTTGGTATCCAGCTACACTATTGAACTTGTTTATTACCTCTAGCAGTCTTTTAATGGAGTTTTTTTTTTGAGTCTTTCAAATAGAGTGTCATGTCATCTTTAAATAGTGATAATTTAACTTCTTCCTTTCTTATCTTTACTCCTTTTATTTCTCTCTCTTGTATGATTGCCCTGGCTAGTGTTTCCAGAACTATGTTGAAAAGGAGTGGTGAGAATGGACATCCTTGTCTTGTTTCTGATTTTAAAGTGAAAGCTTTCAGTTTTTGTCCATTTAGTATAATGTTGGCTGTTGGTTTGTCATAGATGGCCTTTATAAGGTTGAGGTAAATGCCATGTATTCCAAGATTCTGAAGGGTTTTTATCATGAACATGTGTTGGACTTTGTCAAAAGCTTTTTCTGCATCTATTGAGATGACCATGTGGTTTTTGTTTTTGGCTCTGTTGATGTGGTGTATTACATTTATTGATTTGCGTATGTTAAACCATCCCTGCATTCCTGA
>PVLA01003358.1:69751-217637 GCA_004027455.1 Hydrochoerus hydrochaeris
CTATTTGCCAGTATTTTGTTGAGAATCTTTGCATCAATGTTCATTAGTGAGATTGGCCTATAGTTCTCTTTTTTGGTTGGATCTTTCTCTGGTTTTGGTATCAGAGTAATACTTGCCTCCAGGAATGATTTAGGGAGGATTGCTTTTTTCTCAATTTCATTGAAGAGTTTAAGGAGTACTGGCATCAAATCTTCTCTAAGTTTTTTGTAGAATTCAGCTGTGAATCCATCAGGACCTGGACTTTTCTTTGTTGGTAAGATTTTAATTACATTTTCAATTTCAATAGCTGATATTGGGTTGTTCAAAATTGCTATATCTTCTTGGTTGAGCTTTGGTAGTTCATATGTTTCTAGAACTCTGTCCATTTCCTCTGTGTTTTGCACTCTATGTGAGTAGAGATTTTCAAAGTAGGTATTCATGATCTTTTGAATTTCCATGGGATCTGTAGTAATTTCTCCCTTTTCAGTTCTTATTGCATGAATTTGGGTTTTTGCTTTCTTTCTCTTGATAAGGTTAGCTAGGGGTTTGTCAATTTTGTTGATTCTCTCAAAAAACCAGCTTTTTGATTCATTAATTCTTTGTATTTTTTTTAATTTCAATTGCATTGATTTCTGCTCTAATCTTTACAATTTCTTCTCTTCTATGAGCTTTGGGTTTAGCTTGCTCTTCTTTTTCTAGAAACTTGAGATGGAGCATTAGGTTGTTTATTTGTGCTCGTTCTGTTTTCTTGACATGACAGTTTATTGCTATTTACCTCTTAAGACTGCTTTCATTGCATCCCACAAATTACAGTATGTTGTTTCTATATTTTCATTGAATTGTAGATATTGTTTTATTTCTTCTTTAATTTCATCTGAAGCCCACTGGTTGTTCAAAAGGCTGTTATTTAATTTCCATGTATTTATGTAGGTTTTACAACTTCTTTTGCCATTAATTTCCAATTTCAGTGCACTATGGTCAGATACTATGCATGGTATGATTTCAATACCTTTGCATTTACTTAAGAATGTTTTATGGGATAATATATGTTCTATTTTGGAGAATGTCCCATGTGCAGCTGAGAAGAATGTGTATTCTGATATTGTTGGGTGGAACACTATGTAAACATCTACTAAGTCCAATTGCTCACAGGTATGATTCAGTTCTGTTATTTCTTTGCTGACTTTTTGTCTGGTTGATCTATCTCTTTGTGACAATGTGCTGTTAAGATCTACTGTTATAATTGTATTCTTGTGTATTTAGTTTTTCATGTCCATTAGTATCTGTCTTATATAGTTGGGTGCTCTTGTGTTTGGTGCATATATATTTATAATTGTTAGTTCTTCTTCTTGAATTTTACCACTAATAAGTATGTAATAACCTTCTCTATCTCTTTTAATCATTTTAGGTTTGAAGTTCACTTTGTCTGCAAATAGAATAGCTACCCCTGCTTTTTTCTGGGTTCCTATTGCATGGAATACTGTTTTGCATCCTTTGACTTTTAATCTATGAGTTTCCTTTTGGGTCAGATGTGTTTCTTGTATACAGCATATTGTGGGGTCCTGTTTCTTGATCCATTCTGTCAATCTATTTCTTTTTATAGGTGAATTGAGGCCATTTATATTTATGGATAGCACTGATATGTACTGGCTCGACTACAAACACATTTTTTAACAGTTAAAATAATGAAATATTTATAAGAGATCCTTTGATGTGCATTATGAAATATTGGATGATTAATATTTGTATTTTACTCAAGGTATTGAAAAGAAATATTTTTGATCATTATTTAAATATTTTTCCAACTCAACAGGAAAAGACATGTGAAAACTGAGAACTAATTGAATTATGGGATAGTTGAGTTACATGAAATTTCATGCACCAGCTGAAATAATGCTTGAATAACAGAAATATTTTTCTTCTATTGCCTCAAATTATATAGTAACAACATTCCCAGATTCTATAGAAAAAAATTATACTTCCCAGGTTTCTATTTCTCATTCTGGGTTTTATCACTGCAACAAGTGATCAAAATAGGAACAGAAAAATGTAACAGTACCCCAATATTTTCAATGATTTGACCCATATTAACAAAGTGCAAGTTTGTGCTGTGGCATTAGTGTGTGAGTTTTCACTTCACTACCCTGTTCTCTACTCTGCTCACAGTCTTGCTCTCACACTTACTTCCAGCAGCTGCTAATAAAATCCAAGTACATCCATCTTCTGAACATGATCAGCCTTGGAGAGCTGGGTCAAGATATCATGACATCAGTGCTGATGGATTGACTGCATTTCACTACCACACCGATGCTGTTCTTGTCTTGCCTTATGATGTAAAGTCTGCTTCATGGATTACTGATGAGACTACTCCAGAAACTGGATGGATGTCTATGGTGAGTTCAACTACTAGAGTCATAAAGAGGAGAGACAACAGCATTACTCTGAATCCTCGTGACTCATGACACATAGATAAAAAAGAAAAAACAAAACAAAAACTTGTTGTTTTACTCTAAAGTTGGAGATCAGGCTTATTTAAATGATTGTATCTCACTAAATGGTGCTAATAAATGTTTTGCTTGTTTATTTATACATACATATCAAAGTCACGTGGTACTCAAGTAACTTATTTATTTTGAATATGATATTGCTATTTTGATGTCCATTTATAAGAAAGTTTATTTTAATTTTTACATATATAAGACATTGACATCTCTGAGCTTATGTCTTTATCACTGTGAATTCTAGTGGAATTCCACTGTTCCCTATTGCCTTTTTCCTACTGAGTTGAAAAAGAATAGTCTTTTGTTATGATAAAAAGCTCTTGATTCTGAGTAGAAAAGAATAGTGCAATTCTATGGTAATGCACTTTACATTAACAACATAGATGAGTCTGTAACCGCTCTCCCATTAACATTGTTTTTTTTTTTTCTCCCCCTTAACCATTTTCTTAAAAGTTCACCTTTAAGGTTTGAATATTTCATACTCGTCTCCAAACAAAAAGTGTTTCTTTTTATAAAATTTCACTTATGTCATTTGAGCTGTTATTCTGTGTGAGGAAATGGAAAGAAAAAAAAAATCATTTCTATTTTCCCCTAAAGGCATTTTATTCATGAGCAAAGTCTAAATGGCAAAATCTTATTTCTTCTATAAGTTGTTCATAAGGATAAATGTTGCTCTACTTATAAAAAATAGCATATGATACTGAAAGTGCTGACTAATTTAGTTCAAGAAAAAATATTCAACTATAGTAAATTTTTTCTTCATACACATTATTTAAAGAAGTGCACATAAAAAGCAATTTTAATTTTAACATAATATCTTTTAAAAATATCTTTGCATGTATACAGCATAAAAATAAAATAGACTTACAACCATATTTCAATAGGCTTAAAAATAGGGAATATATATCTATATATCCATATATATTCATGTATGTTTTTATGTGGATGCATATGGACTTGGAAGTATAGGCAGAAAGAATAGAATGAAATTTTTTAGTACTATTACATTAACATAGAATATAATTAAAAAACCATTCAAAGATAAGGTGATTTGATTATAAGATGTATTTAGATACTTCAATGCTGTTATCAGTTTGATTAAACTTTAGATAAGTTTCTTTCCAATATAAATTACTGACCCTCCTTTTTGAGGATTTATTTTAGGGTGTTTTTAACTGCTGATTCTCTTCTCCCATTCGAATGAATATTAATCATTATGAAAGTCCTTTGCTATATTTAAGATCAGATAACTATCCCTTAAGAATCTGAGAGTTATTCATTTCAAATGTAATCATCAGGATAGACTCCCTATCACCTCTTAATGTAAAACTGAACTTTGATTGGTTCTCGCTTAACAAGCAAGGATGATATCATGACACAGAAAAACTTCTGCAAAATATGAAATAATTGAACCTGATTCAGTCTTTAATAGCAGTAATATGGATTGTGCAAGTGGGCTACATACCTGTAACCTCAGTAATATAGATGGCACAAATAGGGCTACAGAACCATTCCTTTACATTCACTTGAACCTGGGCAGGGCCAACCCCCTGACCTTGTCTGAAGGCCTATAATCTGTAGGCAAAGATAAGAAAAAGAGTCTTGGGCCTGCCTTGGAAGATTCCAAGTCTCCAACATATATCCAAGGATGCCAGATACTCTGCAATAACCTATACTAACTTTTCTTCACTTGGAGCTTATTAATGTTTTATGCATGTGGCTTGCATTGCGTACACCCAGTTATAACAGAATGAATTGTGGGCAAGGACATGCGCAATAGACCCTGCTAATGTGACTCAGCATCCTCCCTATCATGTTCTCAGTCATTCTCTGAAAGAACCAATGGGAGTGGGGGTCCTAAAACTGGCACAACTTTTTATTCTTAAATCCAACATATTTGGTGTTGTGCTCCTTTCTTTTCAGTCAGTGCAAGCCTGCTCCCTCTGAGGAAACCAACACTTAATGAAATTTTATTCCATTTTAATGCCTTTTCCTTACTTTTGTGTGCAATGTCCAGTTCTTCACTAGCCACACACAACCTTCAGTGGAGGGTGAAGAAGTCTAGTATGTCCATCATGCGGTAGGGGAGGGAAGCTTGTACCTTCTGTGTTTTAAAGGTCCACAGACTCATGGGAAGCCAGTCACTCCAGCCCTTCTCAGCCATCTTCCATAAACTTCAGGGTGCTGGTACCCCTTGTGGGCCCTCTTTATAGAAATTTCCTGAGGACTTTTGCTTTACTTCTCTAATGTTAGCTCTCTTCCTCCCTCCACCTTATTTGGTTCTAGCATTATTTTTTCAATAAAAATTCTTTATTAAACCAAAGATTTGCTTGCTATACAATGCACAAACTGAAAATGCAAGACTCAACAAACAGACCTTGAAACTTTGACAAAGCTGTGCAACCATAACCGCAAACAAACCCTAGACACTTTTGCTTTCCCAAAGCAAAATACTGGTTCTAGTATTCTTATGATAATTTTGACTTTAATCTCCCCATCTACCATGATATGTAAACAGTACCTGCTGATTTCTCATTGTGAAGTTTTCATGTGCCAGGAAATGCATCTTACTGTGATGTAAGCTAGCATGAATGCAGGGGAGTTGGGGAGAAGAAGGACTACTTAAGGGCTGGGGTGAGGGGAGGAAACTTTAGAAGAACTCAGTTCAAAGCAAGGTCCTGTCCAGGGTGCTCATGGCAATGAGGTCCCGGACCCCACCTCTCCCAGGCTATAACTCAAGCGGCCTTCTCATTTCATTTGATCTCTTTCCCTAGGGACACATTCTGTCCTCATTTCTTAGACTACCAACTACCAGGTTATTCACCCATTTGGCTTTCCTCAGCTCTTGACAAGTGAGCAAATTCCAACTACTCTACTTGCAATGGTTGGGAGAAAAACTTATTCAGATCCAAAGTTCCTGCTCCCCTAGATAGTGGGATAAGGCCACTTGTCAAATGTATCACCTATCAGTCAGGATCCTCAATATACTTCTAAGCCAAAAGACAAAAAAAAAAAAAAAATCAGGGCTTTATTGAAGTCCCTCAGGGGAAAGCACATTTGTTACCCCTCCTTAGTATGGCAAACAGTGATGCTAAGTGATTTTATAATTGGCGTGACAAGCCCAGAAGTAGGGCATCTTAGATTCAGAATCGCTGTACAGGGGCTGGAGTTGTGACCACAGTAAATGATCCAATTGAAAAAGTGCTTCTGCCAAGACAATGACAGAGATGCCTGGCATCTGAATCCCCTGAAGTTTGTCTTTAACAGCTGATGCACTGGGACAAAAGAAACGAAGACCAACCCGGGACTGCACTGATCTTCAGGAGTTTGGTTTTATTAGGGGATGCCCTGAGGCTGAATAGATTCCTGTGATCTAATCCCAAAGGGATTTTACCAAAAGGTATTCCAGGGAGGAATGGGTTGAGGAGTGACCTAGGGGACATCTTGGAACATTCCTATGACCTAATCCTTACTCCTCCTAGCCACCAGCCCATCATAGCAGGTGTTTCATCCATCTACCTGACTTCCTGCTTGAATGCCTTCTCAGACACTGGTAAATTTGATCCTCCACGTAGGATACATCCTGATTAACCTCACTGCCCCTGGGGAATAAAGACAACCTCCAAGGCCTGTCATAAACTAAGTCTTTGTCTGTCTACTGTGACACTCAGACTCAGAGCATTTAACATCTAAGCCAGCCTTCATTCTATGTCTTCAAGAACTGGGAGGTACACCTGATACTGTCCAACTTCAGGTCCCTTCCATTCAGCCACGGGTGTTCAGTACTGCAAAGAGAACTGAGTAAAGTTTCTTAGGGCCTTGAAAAGTTTGAATATGCATATCAAATCCTGAAAAATGCTTTCAGTCTGACCTGGGGAGATGGTCAGGTAATTCTATTTTCTTATTACATAGAAATAGAGAGAGGATTATAAGAGCTTCAAGTCTAGACAATGAAGGTGGCTTTGCAGCTGTATCTGACAGTTATCAGACAATTGAAACATTATTTGGGCCCTGGAAGGGCCTGGGTGGGATTATAATTCTTGGGGTGGAGAATACCAATCAGAGGTAACACCTCCCATCTACTTTAGTGGGTAAGCACAAGAGCCCATCAAATCCGTATAAGCTGAGAATAATCAGCCAGAGTTCTGATGAAAATCCAGCACTTTTCCAGTATTAAAGAGGCACAGAATAAATGCCTCAGTTTAAACTCTGAGTTAATAGAGAGCCAACTTATCATAAGACAATATTGTCTTAGCCAGTCAGCTCCAGGAGTTAGGTGGAATCTCCAAAAACCCTGACAAGGCCTGCAGTGGGATATGTCAACTAGTCAATATGGTTTAGACAGTCTTTTAAAACTGAGACAATGTAGATGTGAATTCCAGCTGAGTGAAGAGAAAAAAAGGGTGGGGGAGGCCAAAGTCAAGCTGACCCTAATGGATAAGGTTCATGATAAAGTCCGTGGCACCTAGGTAAACCAAGCTTACCAAAAGATGATAGAGGAGAAGCTGTGTGCAAACATGGGGAACTTGGAAAATGAGCACCTTCAAAAGCCACTAGATCCCTTCTAAAGGCCTGTCTGAGCATAGATAAAGACCCTTGGCACTAGAGGAGTGGCTGAATTTGCCGAAAGGGATGAGGTCATCCATTCCATCACAGGCAGGGAGAATGCAGCCCGTGTTAACCTTATACAAGGACATCCTCACAAACCTGCAGAAGCCTTGGAACTTGTGTGTAAGTCTTCCAGATATCAGGGTGTCTTTCTCAATTTTAACCTCTCAGAGAGGCAAATTACAGTCCAGTACCTCAGCTGTTGTCCTTGAAGAACATAAAAGTTCAGACTCCTTATCTATCTTTATTCCTTTAATCTGAACTGTGGGTTAATAGACTTCTTTTTCCAAGCTGCCATCATGGCAATACCAAAAGACTCCATAGCAATAACTGGAAGATATATACTCATCCAACTCAGGAGCACTCTGTCATTCAAACTTCTAGCAACCTATGTCTTAGCTCCCAGGGACTCAGCCTACCTGGTTTCTGGGCCAGATTCCTCATCTGGGAGTTTACTCCCAAGTGAGATATGATGGTATCCAGGGTAGGGTGTCAAGGTCAATTTGGTAATCCTTCCCCTCAAAATCTTTAATGTATACCATCACAAAAAGCAGGCCATAAAGCATCCTAAAAAAGAGGCCATAGCCCACTCCTGATCAATCTTTGATTATCAAGTTGCTTGTCCCTTGGCAGCACCACCATAAATGTACAATATGCCTTTGATTCAAGCCATGGGGCATCGAGGAGGCACTGGTTCCTGACACCCTCTCCAGTGACATACAAAAACACGTTCTTTGTACTGTCCCTGTAGACACTAACTCATTCTTTGTGCTTGACTTCAGGATGCCTTGTTACACTGATTCTATCAGCTTTGTGTTGATATTTTCCCTTATTTAAAAAATAGATATTTTAAAGAGAATTTCAGAATTCATCTCAATATCATTTTGTTTTGTTTTTAGTTTTGCCTATCACATGTGAAATAATGACACAGACGTTCCTAATAAATATCTACAATACAAACGATGCTTTATTAGACTGTTAGAATAGGTAAAAGCCTGAGAATGAAATTTTCCTGGCTTAGAAAGTAACAGAGTCTCAAGTTATAATATAATCCATAAGTCAACTGCTGAGTGAATTTATAGTATAAAAACAATGGCAAATAAGATCATATAATATTTTCTTTTCTCCAGGATAATTTTTAAGCAACTCAACTTGGGGTTCCTTAATGCATAAATTTAGTTTCTCATTTTGCTGAGTAAAATCTTTGATAGATTTACATGTCAGAGGAAGCCTGACAGGATATAGAAAAGATCTAAGTATCTTTCCATCTGAGGCCTTTATTTTATTGTTTTTTGACACCCCTCTCCCAGAAGAGGCTTTTTTCCCATAGTGCAAAGCCATTGGAATACTTTTAAAATAATGACTTAACAAGAATTAATTGAAATATTTAGGACTTACAAGAAACTCATCACATTAAAATACAGTTATTAAATAAGCAAGGTTCAATATAGTATTTTTCTCTTTTATATTTATTCATAATATTACATAAAACATTTCCAAACATAATAGTTTAAACTTTCCCATAACTATAACATAGACTCTCCAATAATTATAACGTGTAAAAATATATTTTTCTTCTATTGTAAACACAGATAAAATGCAGTGATATGAATATAGTTCTGTGCGTGTCCTCCAACATTCATATAATGGAGGTTTGGTCCTCAGTGTGGCAATGTAGAGTTGGTAGAACTTTAAGATTTGGAGCATACAGAGACGTGCTTAAGTCAATTGACAAGTGTCCTCAGAAGGGATTGTGAAACTTTAGGCTCTTTGACTTCCTGCCTAGCAATAGGATTTGTTGCTTGACTAAGGTTTTTGGTTTGCTTGCTTCAGCAATGATGCATTACCAGAGCTAAAATGATGCATGCACTAAACGTTTCAAACTGCAGAATAATAAGTAAAATGATACTTGCCCCTAAATGTCAGAAAGAAAAACTGAGATTTGGTTGAAATTGATTCCAAATTTACTTTTGTCATAGTAAAATGAAATATATCTAATGGCTATAATTTATATTAATGGAAGGCATTTTGTACTGAGACAGCAAGTTCTACCATTTTATTCCAATTTATTTGATTATCAATTAATGAGACAAAGATTTGAGGGCACATATTTGAAGTGAGAATGAAATACTATTAACGAACATAAATATCACAGAGAAATCATGCATAATACTTAAAGATTAATGAATGTTTCACAAAATATTAATATTTTAAATTTACATATATAAATAAATTTCCCAAGTGTTTGATGTCATGGACATTTTGGATTAATTATTGAAATGAATGATAGTTATTAACTTTAAGGTATAATTCAAGGAATGAATTTTGGAATGAGATATTATTTCAGAAACACTAATATTAAAAAAGTACAAAATTTAAAAAAATATTTTTAAAATTCATAAATAGTATGTTACTTAAATGAAAATGAGAGAAAGACATGATTGAAACTCTTTTTCATGTAGCAATGATAAATGGACATTTATTATGAGAAACAAATCTGTTAAAAATATTCAAATCACTGAAGAAAAGTTTAAAGAATATAGGTTTAAAGCATATATAGAGAAATAGTTTGAGGAATTTAAGGAAATTAAAACTGAATCTTTAATTTACTGAAATCAGTGAGTTTGGCAATTTATAATCACAATCTATCTTTCAAAAATACAACGTAAAATTGTATACCATGTATAGAAAGATATTTAGGGGTATTTATCTTCATGTCTCCTCTCATATGACTAGAGGTTATAACATAAAATATGAATTGTATTCAATATACTTATGTAATATTATAAGCTGATCAAGTTGTTAAAAATTGTGTAAAATAATCCTGTCATTAAAATTAACATATTACATTTTTATGTTTGCTAATGTATTTTATGTAGGAAAATTCTCAACAGTTATCAAAATATCCAGTGACTGTGGTAACAATGAAATATAACAAATCACAAGAGAGATATTTCAAACATTTTCTAATGAATAATCACATTATCAGAGAGGAGAAATCTTATTTGGAGTATTTTTGGTTTGAGTTTGGATTTTTTAGCTCTTCTTTTAAAACATGCCCCAGAAAATATTCCTTACAAGAAATCCAATTTTGTGTGTGGCTTGTAATATCATTTCTGGAAATGATTATCTTTCAAAGATTGAGGAGTACAATTTACTAGCCCCAAAAGTTAAATATGTGTAAGAGGTAATCTACTGCTATTTGTAAAATAAATAGAAGTGAATACATAATGTATTTTCAAAATGACCATAAAGAAGTTTCATAAATCTGAATTTCATAAAAAAATTCAGATATTATGTTGCAAAGCATTTCCTTGTTATATCTTTCCATTATATTATTAATTATATGATTAACTTTCCATTATATTATTGGGTGAATAGAACCAAAGAAAGATTGACAAGAAGTTAATCTTTTTTGATGCTTTTAGGAAACGATCAGGCAATATATCATTATTTATGGGCTATAAAATATTTATGTTGGGATAGTAAAGGGTGAAATTATATAGGGACCATTTGTATATAAATATTTCTATGGTTTTATTTCCAATTACCACCTAGAAAAAATCCAATATTACACATAGCTGAGTGTTAAATAAACTATTGTACATTTATACAATGGAATATTACCCAGACACAAAAAAGAAGCAGAATATTGATCTGTAGAATATAGTAAATGAATTTCAACTGTACTGTAACAAATATAAGGAGCTAAAATGTCACATACTTGTTGAATGATTCCATTTACAATTTGTTCCAGAAAACTGATGACATAAAACCAATCAGGGTTTCCTAGGAACTGGGCTTTGTAACTGGGCTTAGAAAGGAGCATTTCTTTAGGTGAAGGAATTTTTCATACTTTGTGGTGGAGGTTATACAACTGTATAAAATCATCAAATTTCAGTGGATTACATTTTAAAGTACAAATTTTACTGTGTAAATTATCTATAAATTTCCTTTGATTTTTAAAGCCTTTGAATCAACATATAATTATACATATTTATTGGGTAAATTGTACTACTTCAATAGATTTATCTTACAATTATCAGATCAAGAAAACCGGCATATATTTTACCTTAAATATTCATTTTATTTAGCATATTTAAAATCCTTATTAGATCCTTAAATATACAATTAATTACTGTCAACCATTGTTATTCTACTATACTATAGGACTTTGGAACTTAGTCTTTCTATCCAACTTCCTAGGGAATATTTTTTAAAAACATTATTTGTTATATTAAAAAAGATTTTTTCTGTTTTTTTAATAATGAACTTTTAAAGCAGTATCAATTTTAAAATGATATTTTAAATCTATAAAGTTTTAATTGTGTTTAAATAATTTAAAGACAAACATATAAGCACTAATAAAAATTAATAATGTAACTTCTTAATAATTGAGAGAATTAAGTTGCAAATGCAAGCCCATGTGTCAAATGTCAACCTGGCTGCAATTGTGATTTGGCTTACCTTGACAATAGAAGCAATATTTTCAGTATTACAATGAAAAAGTTTAATAACTGCAATACTTCAAAATAGGCTAGACATTTGACAATTGCAATCAATTTACAGTCGAGTACTATATCTTCTCAAAAATCTGTTCATACTATCTTATCTATTTTTGATGAAATGTTTTGCATTTTTTGTCAATAACCATATAGAGAGGGTGTATCATAAATTTAAGTTAACTATATTCTAAATATTGCCAAATCATCCATTAAGCTAATCTTGCAAAAGTTTTATGAAGGACTTTAATAAAACAGGCAATTGATAGGATTGAAAAATGGTCAAATAGAAGTAAAAATAACAAGAATTGTTACTTTGGAAAACACATATTATTATGTGACATACACCTTATACTTTAAAACTATTATTTTAGCTACCATCTTCTGAGAAAAATATTTTGTGAATGATAACAGTAATTTTTTTTTCTGTAGAATTGTGCTATTTTTGGTATTCAAACCAGAAAGCCAGAACATTCACTTTGTGTACAGAAAGGAAATTATATAAAGCAGTGAATTATATGTTCAACCACATCCTTACAGTAAATAAGCTTCATGGAGTATTTCTTATAATATTTCTTTATTTTAAAGAATGGCAAAATGCCAATGTGCAGTTCAGTTAAAGAAATTTGTACAGAATCAATGTCACTCTGAATGTGAACATTACATAGGGTTAGTTAGGTCAGAAAACTTTATAAATATGCTAACAGTTAATGGATCAATCTTCCTCTAATATACTATGAACACTATGCTTTTTGAAATTTTTGTAAAACAGTCATTGAAAAGATTTCCTTTACATACCTGCATGTACCCTGAAGCCATCCCCTAGTCTAAAGTATTATGTTATGGAGAAATTTTGAATTGAATGGTAAACAAATAAACAAAGTAGCAGGCAATGATGTCTCTAAGGCCAGTAATTAAAACAGAAATATGCAATGTGTATAGATCTGGAAGTTAATTTGATTTATTGATGATACAGGTTTGCTCTGAGAATGTGACATAAAAGAACAAGAAATTTGAGTAAAAAGAAAGGCTAATAACAGAGAAACAGAAAAGAACAATTCAGAAAGCAGAATGTTTTTTGGCTAAATTAGGAATGACTTTCTAATATTTAAGAAACATAAAGATTAAATTAAAAGGTAATAGGCATGATAATAAGATACCAGGTGATTTAGTATCAGACCCACTGCGACTGTCTGAACCAGATTAACTAGCGTTTTCAATTATTTGCTTGATTTTCTCCCTGTCATTGGAAAGTTTTAACTATATGAAACTCCAATGATTGTATGCATACATATTTATTCTAATGGACTAAACTTCAAATGAATAATTTCTATAACTATTGCAATACAAAGTTACTTGTTTAATGAGTCAGTTAGGAGAAGGCATATAAAATAATACTGACACTCTTTAAAACATTCACGTACCCATTATCATTATTTAAAACAGAATTTAAAATTCCATACATGTTACTAATGATAGTGATTGAAAAAAGATATAAAAGACAAGGTCAGTCCCTTCCCCAAGGCTATATACAATCTAGGTGAGATTATATAGAGATTAGAATAACTCGTTAAGGAACTGGAAAATTCTACTGTGCAGTTGCACAGAATAATGCTAGTACTTTGTATTTAGAGGGCGTCTGTGGGAGAAATATAAAAATGTCTTAATATATAATGCAGTAGACACAAATCTTATTCTCAGTTCATGACATGAACTGGTTAACATTTCCATGAAGCAAATTTCTGGGAAAAATAGGGAAAAAAATCAAAATTAGAAAACCTAAATTAAGAAGATGATGTCAAATAAAATCTAAGATAAAAAAGAATCAAAATTATTACTAAAGATTCAAAGGAAGGAGTTTCAGGAGTCAGACATAGCAGATCTACTGTGCATGTAAAGATGCTGACAAGCAAAAATTAACTAATTACAACAGAAAAATGTTTAAAATTATGCCTTAAGTTTTTCCTGAAAAGCAAATGAGCAGATGCAGCTGGAGATCAGGAAGCTCCTGAGATCACAGAGTCGGGGACCACTAAAGACAAAGTCATTCCCATTTACCATTCTCAGCCTCCTACTCAGGAGCATGAAGATTAAGACTGGAAGAAACCTTTATTAAAATGATATCATCTAGCACATTTTTTACAGGGAAAAATCAACCCATTTTATTTTTCTTATATAAAAACACTGCACCTCAGTAAGGGGCTGCACTTCTAACCCTGGCGTCTTAAAAATGCCAACCTTGGTCCCATCTCCATGCCTTACAGATAACTGACTCTTTATGGAAAGAGACTGAGTTTGCTAAGTGTTGCTCTGGAGAAACTCACTGACCATCTTTTGAAGAACCACATCCAAATATTCGTGCAAAAGACCCAGACTCCAGATGGGTCCTCTGATACATGATGTCAGATTACATCCATAAAGATTTAAATATACATGGTAAGCACACTTGCTATGATGACAAGAAATAGAGAAAAAGAAGTTCCTCTTTGAAAGGATATAACAGAGCTAAGAAACAAATGCACAGTGCAGACACTGCTAGCACGCTAGTGAGGAAAAATGTCTTGAGGTATTTTTGATACAGTAGAAGACATTTGACTACAAACTGCTGATAAAAAGAAACTTATATTAATTTTATTAAGTATACTATTAGCACTGTATAAAATGTGTGATATCACTTAGAGACTTATACCAAGCTGCAAAAATATTACTAATGATGTTAGATTTACATTTCAGTTAGAAAATAAGCAAATACAGCAGATATGTGAAAAATAACTAATTTTGAAGTTCAGTGTACTGATCTCTTTAATCCATGTTTAAAATTTTTCTTGAAATGAATATGTATATATGTGCATTATTGGAAATCACAAGGACAATGGTGGGAAATTAAATTGAGGACCTGGTACAAAAGAATGCAGTTAGGTCCAGAACATAAGGAAATGTATAAAAGTTAGAAGTTGCTTTTGTTTCTTAATAATAAGGAGTTAACCGTATGGTGTCATAAACATGAATATGCACATATTGTTACAGTAGGAAGACTTTCACTCCTTCTGGAAGATACCCAAAGATGTATCTGGGTCAAACAGAGTTTACATTTTAGTTTGTTTTGTTGAGGAATCTCAATACTGATTTCCAACGTGACTGTACTATTTTACATTTCCATCAACCATAAAGAAGAGTTCCTTTTTCACCACAGCCTCACTTACATCTGTTTTTTTTGTTTGTTTGTTTTTTTGTTTTGTTTTTGGGTCTTTTGTAGTGGCAATTATTACTGGAGAAAGTGAAGCTCAAAGTTGCTTTGATTTACATTTCTCTAGTGGCCACAGAGCCTGAAGATTTTTCATTATTTTTTAGCTATTTGTATTTCTTCTACTGAGAAGTGCATATGCATTTCAATTGTGCATTTTTCATTAGGCCATTTTTTTGGAAAAATCAAATACTTTTTTAGCTCTGTAGGTATTCTAGAGAGTAATCTTCTGCCTGAGAAGTAGCTGGCAAATTTATCCCATTTTGTAGGTCATCTATTCAGTCTGTTAATTTTTCCTTTTCCATGACAAATTTAATTTTATATAATCCAATTTATTAATTCTGGATATTATTTGATGTGCATTCTGTTCAGAAAGTCTGTGCCTGTACCTGTATCTTTACCAATTTTTATTTCCAGCATAGTAGAGATTCTGCTTTTATTTATAGGCCTTTGATCCATTTTTATTTTATTTTAGAACAAAGTAAGAGATAGGGATCAAGAGACAATTTTCTACATTAGGAACACCAGTTTGCCCAGCACCATTTGTTAAAGGACATATCTTTCCTTCGACTATTTTTTCTCCCTTTATCTAAAATGAAATGGCAGAAAGTGCTTGGGGATATTTCTGCAATCTATTTTCTATTCTTTTGGTGAATAAGTTTATTCTTTCAGTTAATATGTGCTAGGAACATCTCGCTTTTCTGCTGAAGCACTGTCGCATATAACTTTAAGTCTGGGACTGTAATGATTCTTGCCTTTCTCTTATGGTCCAAGATTGATTTGAGTGTTTTGGATCTTCTTTGGTTTCATATAAATTTGAGATATTTTTCTAATTCGGTAAAATGTTCATGGTATATTGTAGCATATTGCAATATATCCAGAACAGCTTTGATTACATGACCATTTTGATAATATTAGTTTTGCATTTACTAATATCCTCTTCAATCTTTTTTTTGGCAAAGGAATATAGTTTTTAACATAGAAATCTTTCACTTCTTTAAGTTAATCTGTAAGTAGTTTTTGGAGATACTGTTTTTCTGGTTTATGTCTCAATGTTATTGTTCTTGGTATATACACATGCTCTTGTTTCGTGTGTGTGTGTGTGTGTGTGTGTGTGTGTTTGTGCGTGCTTAATCCTATCATTGTAATATAATTTTTGTCAGTTCTAAGAGATTTCTGGTAGACATTTTTGGATCCTCAATGTAAAGAATCATGTTGTCCACAAAGAAGGATCCTCTGAATTCCTTTCCTTTTCAAATACTCTCTGATAACTACTAATTTTCAAACTTCTACTGAAAATCTTAGGTAACACAGTAGAAAAATGAAATAAATATAATACAGATTTTGAAGAAATGGAAGTGTTTACAGGTAACAATTTACTTTTTAGAAAATTTCAAACAATTGAACAACAATCTTTCTCTAACTTTGACCTATTACAACAAGGATGAAAAATTCAAGTTTAATACAAAAATGTCAATTGTCCTATACAAAGACTAAGAGTCAGTAGCATACAAAATTAAAAACAGACTATCATTTAAATTAGCTTGTACTCAAATGAAATATTTAGGCTTAAATGTAACAAAATAGGTACAAAATCTAAATGAGGAAAAATTCAAAAGTCTTATAAAAATCAAAGAGAACTAAACAAATAGAGATATTTCATCTTCATAATTAAGATGGTGGTATTCCAAAGGTGCTGATTCTTTCAAATTGGGGTTTATATTTTATAAATTTTAACCAAACTTAAGATCTTAACTTGCCAGGTAGTTGCTTATGCCGCTAAACTATATCTCCAGGCCCATTGTCTTTAGATTTAAGTTCAAAATAAAATCTCAAAAGAGTGGTTTTGTGGATGTACAAACTGATCTTAAAATTTATATTGAGAGATTATGGGTTCATAAAAGCCAAAAATACAACTTTAGAACCAACTTGAAGAGCTGACAATACCTGATTTAAGTATATGCTGTAAAGACGACTACAATAGTCATGGGTTTAGTTATAAATAGATCAATGGAAGGAAATTGAAAGGCCCTGATTAGATTATTAAACCTCAAGAATACAATCTCCTTTGACAAAGTAACAAAGGTAAAACAATTAGTCTAAGATAGTCATTTCAACAAATGGTAGTGGGACAAATGAATGTCAAAATGTAAAAGAGTTAATGTATGTACAGAATTTATAATTTTCATGAACATTAGCTCCAACTGGATCACAGAACTAAATGTGAACTGTGAAAGTATAAAGCCTTCAGAAAAATGATGTGAGATGATCTAGCTGACCTTGGTTATTGCTATAACATTTTTTTGCTTTCATTTATTAGTATATGTGTGTAGTCTATACGATTTGCATTCCTTGTGGGAAACTGATCAATGTATATAACTCACCTTTCTTCTTTTTATTCAGTTCTCTTTCCCTTCTGTCTTTCCTCACTAGACCTGTCTCTTGATCCCTTTCCCCTTTGAGAATCATCTCTCTACTTCCTTTGTGTATCTTTAATTTTGCTCTTTATTTTTGCACCAAGTGTCTCATATAGGAGAAAATATGTGATATTTTAAATCGTGCATTGAATTTATTAATCTTATATTCTCAAGGCACTTCCATTTTCCTACAAATAACTCTATGTTAGAGTAATATTCTATAGTATGTAAATATCACGTTTTTATTCATTCATCTCTTTATGGACATATGTGCTGCTTCCAAAATTTAGGTATCATGAATTGTGTTGTTTTAAACATGAGTTTTTGTGTACCACTGTAAAATTATATCTTCAACTGTTTAAGGAAAATCCTTAAGAGAAAGAATAGCTGGATCTAAAGGAATTGCTAGCTTTAGTTTTTGAAGAATTTCCATAGCAGTTGTATTCGTTTCCATTCTGCAGTTAGATGGAATCTCAATGGTGTTTTAATTTTAATTTTTATAATGGACCACAATTTCTAATATTTCTTCATATACGTATTAGTAATTTGCACTTTTCTGTCAAGTATGTGTTTATACCACTTGCCCATTTTTGATTGGGTCTTTTATTTTGGAGCATCTAATCTTTTTGAGTTCTTTAAATATTTTAAATATTAGTCCTCTGAGGAGTAGCTGGTAAAAATTTTTCTTATTTTGTAGTTTTTTCTTTTCACTCTTTGTTTCTTTTTCTGAGCAGAAGCTTTTTAATTTGGTATGATCCCATTTGTTGATTTTCTGTGTATTTTGCATCAACTTTCTTAGCATTTTTAAAGGATGCAGCATATTGCTGACTCAAGCAATAATGCTAAACAATATTAGATTTGCTGTAGATCTCTGAATTTAGACTTCTAAGTATCTGTTGTGCCTACCTCCTCATCTGTCTTTGGCATCTGGTGCACCTCAATACAAGATCTGCACAGTGGGTTCTGGACTTCTGTCTCTTTTTTAGCTTTAACTTTTAACATAAATCCCTATAGGAATTGTTTCCATTAGACTCTAACAAACTCAAGAGCTTGCTCATAACTTTCATCTTTAAAACTGACTAGTGTTATTGGTAAAAATTCCACCAAATCACCTAGAGTGAGAAACTTCAAGTCTAAGATTTTTTCTAATTTCCTTTGTGTGTAGCAGGACAGGTACAAATGCACACACAAAAAGAGAACATCAAAGAATTGTGCAAATAATTTACACAATTTCTATATTTATACAGTCAATTGTTGGTTTTCATCATAATGGTTGTCTCAAGGAAAATATTAACGGAGATAAAACTTAGATCTATAAAACAGTAAGGAAGTTAACTTAATCAGTTCAAACCATTTTAGCTTGGAAAGACCACCTATTTCACCACAAAATGGAGGAAATGCGGGAACAGGTAATAAAAGAGAAATCTTGAACCAAGTAATATGAACAAGTTGAAAAAGAATATGGCATAAAGAGGCTTGTTTATGGTTTTGAATTTGTGGTTGTAAGCTATGCTTAATATTTTTATAGTAACATTTTATGAATGTTAGATTTAATTTTCCTAAGTTTACAACATATGTTTTATTACATTATTTCTACAATTACTAATTGTTAGGACAATTACTAATTTACAACATAAAGTTGCTAATATTCTGTTTTTTTACTTTTTCTATCTTTTATTTTATTTTAATGTACAGAAGTATTTTTATTACATTTTCTGTATTTAACATTTTTGTGGATTAAATTTACATATTGAAGCAGGTTGAGACATTATATTCTAGCATGAAATATTATTGAATGAATTAATATTTATCAGCCTGTCTCTTTGTATTCACTTCTTAACCTATGAATTACTAATGCTAATTATTGTATTCACTTTTCTACATTTACAAAACTTGGATCACAGTAACCTATTATGCCTTCATATGTATATATATATATATATATATATATATATATATATATATATCATCCATCACCTTAATTCTTATAAAAGTTAAATTTTTACAATACACATTTTATTTTGTTTCTACATTGTAATTTATACCAGACTTCTAATTAACATTTCACAGTTAGATGTTTCAAATTCCTATGTTTGCTTCTGAATACATGCAGTTTAAAATTTTCCTCATATGCAAAGAGAGAATACAATTCACAAATCCTGCAGAAACCTGTCATTTCAAGAAAACTGCAAAAAAAATTGAGAAGCAAAGTGTTTCCTCCTGAGAGTATGTTTCAAGGAGTGGTTATGTATGAATGAGGATATTTGACAACTTCTTAGCAACTTCTAATCATGTTCTTGTCTGTGTTGTTATTGTGTATCAAATGAGTTTCCAGATCTTCAACACTTCCACATTCTATTATAAATTCAAACACTGTCTATGGATGAATACAAATTAATTCAGAGTTATTCATATCTGCTTCTTTCATTAGTACAAATAATTGAGACTAAATTTCACATTATAGAATTAATTAACATTGCAAGTCTTTTGGAACAATATAGAGTTTCAGAGGAAATTGAATATGTTGTCTAACTCACCCAGTTTATACTATAAATTGGGGATATGCATGGAAATACATACTGTAATTCAAAAACAGAAAGTAAGTTTTGGAGCATAATTTTAAATTATTAGGATCTGAGAAAATACATAATTTAAAAGACACTTATTGGAAGGCACAGGAACACACAAAAAAGCCATACATTTTTACTCTACATTTTAACAGATAGTAGGGAAAATTTTATTTGCTAAAGTTTTATGTACTTTCATGTGTACACACAGGTATACATAAATAATAATAATAATTTTCTGCTTGCATGTCTACATTTTCTATACTATTCTACTCTAATTTGTCTTCTTTGTTGAGGGAGAGATTACTTTTGCAAGATAGTCTTTACCAAATAGCTGACAGATAATCTATATAATATTTGCTTCATAAATGAGTATGCACTCTATGTAAGTTTTCTTTTCATCAAATCTATTTCTATTCAATATATATTCATCTAACCCATACATAATGAGTTTTTTAAATAGGAAAAACCAGTTTCTAAGTTTATTTGCTTTCTAACATTTATAACACTTAAATCTTGTTCAAAGTTTTATGCCTAATGACAGCAGTGAGTACAAAGGCTGCTTTTAGAAACTTAATTGAAATACTTATTTGTGCTTTTGGATATGCAAGAACTTTCATTTGTATGGAAAAGAGGAATTCAGATTCTCCCAACATGATCTGAGGGATAATTTTTTCATACATCATCTACTTTCTCTGCACTTTCTTGGGTTCATTCGTCAGTAAGAATTTTTTATAAGTAAGAATTTTTTATCAGTATTACCTACATAAAGACATACAGATTTTGTACATAACAATTGGTAGAATTTTTTTGGGGGGGGTACCGGGGATCAAACTCATGACCTCATGCTTGCCAGACAGGCACTTATGCTGCTGAGCTAAATCCCCAGCCTTCAATTGGTAGAAGTTTTATTAATAGCAACATTCATCATGATACATTCATAAATATAAAAAGTATACTTTCAAGTTTTTGTCATTACTAGAGAAATTGAAATATTTCATAATTAAGAAACTGATCATTTAAAACTTTGCATTATTAGAAAAGTGTCACAATAATTACTTTATGTTTTTTATTTATATAAACTAATGAGCCTAATTATGATAATTTAGTAATAAATACACTTTTTTTAGCTTGGGTTTGCAATGCTGTACTGTTAACGTTTGGTTTTGACTAATAATAAATGTATTAAGGAAGAAACCTGTATATTATATTTATCATGATCTTTTAGTTAAGAGGAATTCATCTTTCTAACTATCCATTTGTGGAAGTAATCTTGATAGAATATATCAGTATGCATATGTATGTGCACATGTGCTTATACTTGGTGTATACAGAGTTCACCAAAAAATGTATGCACACCATCAGGAAAAGAAAAATTGTATGTATATTTTAATACTAAACTTGTTAAGACATTATGAGATCAGTACAAGTCGCCATTGCCCTCTATAATTACAAGAGTCACTTGGAGTAGTGGGCATTTGCTTCCAGGCATTTATTAGTATGGTGAGCACTGCTTGGGCAATATTGGTCATTGAGATTGCTGCAAATTCATTTTCAAATTATTCTCCAGGGGTCAGAAGTGTGGTGGTTTTAGTGTGGTCTACAACATACTTTAACGTCCACCATACAAGAGTAACATCTGCTGAAAAATCATCATACTGCTTTGCTTTTCCTGGAGGGTGTGTACATGTTTTGGCTGGTTCAGTATATATATGCATGGTCCACTTTGTGTTTGGATACATGTATATTTATTCTTTGTATCTACAAAACCATGTATTTCTCTATATATGTGCAGTCCTAGATAATATACAATTTAGATGATTTTATTACATGAAGCACAATATTTTATAATAAAATGGCAAGATCTTGAATATTACCTGTATTTTAAATGACCTTCATTGGTATTTAAACAATGCAACCTGAAACTACTAATTATACTTTATAGGAAGTGAAAATAAGACCTTAATTTAAATATTCTCTCTGCTTAACTTATTGAGGATACCATAGTAAGAACAATACTTGTCTTGAGGCCTTGCAATTTTTTAAGAGAAAATGTAATAATAACCTATTTAAATAAATAGTCATTCAAAGAAAATATTACCTTGATTTTTGTTTACCTATTTTTTCCCTTTCCCAAATAGTTTGCTCCTAAAAAATGGACAATATATATCATTTAAAAAGCAAGTAAAAATGTAAAATTGTAATCCATAAGCAGCAAAAAATCTCATGATAGCCAAAGGAGATTTTCCATTTAAAGATTACAGAATTGCATTTAGAAATAGAGTAATTTAGTATAATATATTCCATGAATATGTAATTTTCACCAGGTCAGGCTCTTCTTTTTTTATTCTCTCTACAACGCCCAAATGATCACTTTGCTTTCTGTTTTGCATCAAAGACAAATTACTTCTTTTCTGTACCCAAAAACATAGGAAATATAATGAAACTCACTGTCATTTAGCCAGGCATTGGATAATAAAGATGGGTTATTTCACCTAGGTTTAAAAACTTTCAGAGTAGATAAATAACACCCATTTTGTCCCTTTCCTGGTTCGAAGTAGTATAAGAGGAAATGAAATTTCAAGGAAATGTTAGTACCTCATTTTTGCGAACATCCGAGGAAGCAATTCTGAATTTTTATTTTGTAGCTGCCCAGTTATGTAAGGAAAAAACCTATTATTAAGTGATAACAAGCTTTGATTCTCATAAATTAGGACACTGAAAAGCATACTTTGGATCACTGAAGAGTTTAATTCATGAAGTAAACATTCTCCATGTTGTGTAACAGTGTAGGACTCCTAGTAGGCATTCAGTTTAAGTAAGAACAGGATTTCTGCAGATGGGCGTTCCCCAGGACAGTGTATCCACTGCTAGCCTGCACTTCAATTTCTCATAGTTTTACTTGTTGCTATTACTTTAAAAGTGATGGAGTTAAAATTATTGTTATGATATTTCTTTTCTTATTAAATATTTTCTTAAGTATTTAATCTCAAGCTCTCTAGACCTGTATATATGAAAGAATGACCTTTCAAACAAGGATTAACATAACACACTTGTAACTAACATAGCAAGAGGACTTACTTATAGTACCTGGACATATAATTAATTGTCTATTGTCTATCAAAGTTTTATGTCAAAATTCTCTAAATATATTGCGTACTAGTGCAATTTATTTTGATTGTTATTTTTATTTTTGAGTCATCATTTCACTATGTAGTGCAGTCTGATCTTAAACTTGATTATGTAGCCCAGGCTGGCCTCAAACTCATGGGGATCCTTCTGCCTCAGCCTCCCGAATGCTGAGATTTCAGGCATGTTCCACCACACACAGCGCTAGCATAGTTTCAAAGACAGGTCCTCTCTCCTGATGATCTTTTAAAATTTCTGTTCCTTAACAACCAGTATCAGCAAGACTTGAGTTGCGTATAATTCCTCAAAAATATCATATAAATTGTATTCTTTAATCTCTCTGACCAATATTTTGATAAAGAGGTAGAGATACTCATTTTTCATTAAACAACTTATCTTATGTAAGTCTCATAATTTTTTCTCCCATCAGCCTATTAAAAATTTAGACACAATGATTTATAATAACAAAATATTGTTTTTTTCCAAGTGTCCCAAATGAAGAGATGCTATGGTAACTGAATAACTGTTCCCAGAAATCTTCACATACTAACCCACAAAATCTGTCAGTATATTTTCTGATATGTCAAAAATATTTTCACTGATAGTTAAAGACATTGAAATATGTGATTATATGAATCAGTAAAAGCTAAGGATCTTTGTTGGCTAAGTTTGTAATACTTTGTTATGACAGAAATAAAAATGCAATACAACTGCAATGATGAGAAATGTTTTATATTTAAAAAATCACATAGAGTAAGTTTTCAATTTATATTATCTTTGCACTAGTGATGAGCAACACTGTTATAGATCATTGACAGCTGGTGGTTCATTTTATGTTTGAATAAGAATTGTAGCAAATAAGAATTGTGGAAAGTGAGAACTAGAAGCAAGACACTTGATAGGATCGGGAGCCGCCTAGGGAATTAGTAAAACACACTTTTGGATGTGTCTCTGTGTGTCGTGGAGGTGACCTTGGATACTATGTATGGTCTCTACCTCCTTCCTCTCTGACATTGTTCCCCTTCTCTGATTCGTGACCACTATGAACACTAGCATCTTTGTCCCGCTAACCCATTCTCCCGAAGTGCTCCTTTCTTGGAGTCAGTCGACCATGAACTGAATCTCCTCAAACAGTGAGTCAAATCAAACCTCTGACCCTTTAAATTGTGATGGTCATGTACTGTGTCTTAGCGTTGAGAAAGCCGACTGATGCACCATTGATTCTCCTTTTTACCTAATCATATGGTCCATCTAATATTATCTAATTGAGGAGATTTTACTGACACTTAAAACTATATTAAAGCTAACCCTGGTATATCATTAAACAGAATTAAATAAATTATTTTAAAGCTCATGAAAACATATTCATAATTGTCTTTGACTTTTTAAAATTAATTTTTGCCTATTCAAACCAAAGAAAAAACTTGACCTTTTTGTGTCATTTTATTACATTTACTATAACACCTATGTATGTTCCCTAGATATAGAAGAAAAAAAAGTTTTCAAATATGTTCAGTATATTCAGAAATGTTATTTAAATTTGAGAAAATGGAACTTATGATGTGTTGTTTACATTACAAAAATGCCTTATACTCAGCTACAAAATTACTTACTAGAAAATGTATTTTTAGAGTGTCCAGTAATGATTGGCCACAAGAATTTCAGATTCAAGCTATTAGGAACCTTGTTCTAACCCTAACTCTTTTATTTAGAAGTTTACATTTTCTCTATATCTTCATTCCTTATTGAATTACTCATAAAAATAAGTTAGTTCAATTAAATACTAAGAAAAGCATAAACACATAAGACAAAATAATAATGAGATTGTCTAATTGAAAACTAAAGTAATGTGAAATAAAAATTGGAACAGATATTATATATTTACACTGATGGACTAATAATATATAGATGATTTTAAAATCATGTTTGCTGTGCTAGAATTATATTTAAAAAATATAATGTGGCAAAGCACATTAATCTGTCCCATATATATTAAAATAACTATTACTGTGTTATTTACCATGAATAAAGACATACAACAAAGTTCCTAGAAACAGTGAAAATTCAAAACCTGTCCAGATAAAAATTGCTTTTATATTGATGCCATCTCTAGGGGTATGTTTAGAATTGAAATTCTTGTTTTGATCACCCTGACATTATTGTTCATTGGAATGAACATGAGAAATTGCTCATCAAAGACTCATAAAATTTCTTAAAAGATTGGAATTTAAAACCTATCCCCAGAGACTGTCTTAATATTGAAGCAATTTCATAGCTAGGGTTTGAATTTAAATCATCACAGTTTTTAAATAAGAATTGTTTTCACATTGCTAACCCAATAAAAAAGAGGACTAAATATGTTTCTACCCTGAAACTGATACTAGGTGAGAAATTCAAAGGCATGCATATTATTTGCATATGCCCTTAGTTTTCTAATAAAATTTCCTTTATAATGTTGAGCATTATAATATTGGTTCACAAAATTGAAGATTATGTATATATATATATATATGTATATATTCTCAGATTTTTAAAACAATATTGAAAATAATTTCAAAGAATTGACAACACTATTTAACTTTCCCTGTTCTGAATTTTTAAAGATGTATTTTGAAATCCATCTCCATGCATTTAGTAATAATATGACACATATATTTTATATTAATACACTTACAAAGATCACAGTCCTTAACCTGAAATTAATAAAGCTGCATCAAGATGAAAGAATACAAATTACAGCTAAATATATATACATTTCTGAATTTGGTTTTATTCATATAGGTTCAAATTTCAGAGTAGACAACATGTTTTCAATAGGTGTCTCTCAAAAAACCATGTGTAATTGATTTCACAGACCATTAAAATAAATTTGAGGACAATAACCTTTAAATCACCAACTATTTTTGAACACATGCTACATGAAAGTAGTATCATCTTCATTAGAAATGGAATTAATATTGAAATAAGAGTAGTATTCAATTGTATAAAAAAAAACAAAACACACATCTTTTTCATCCATTCCTTGGTTCCTTGGGGGTGTTTCCAAGATTTAGCTATTAGAAACTGTGTTGCTAAAAGCACAGTTGGTATGTTCATATCACTGTGGCATGGTGCTTTTAATTCTTTCAGGAAGATACACAGAAGGGGAATGACTGAGTCACATGAAACTGCTAGTCTCAGTTTTTAGAGGAATCTTCACACTGAGGTCCACGTTGTTTGCACCAATGTACAATTCCACAAGAAGTGTTCCTTTTTACCCACACTCCCTCCAGCATTTGTTATTGGTTGATTTCTTGATGCGAGCCATTCTTTTCTGGAGTGAGATGAAATTCAGCATGATAAACTTGAGACATTCCTAGGCAAATGAATGTACCTTGAGACCATATGCCTAAGTGAAATAAATCAGGCACACATGTGTAAATAGTGCATTGTCTCTCTGGGGTAAGAAACTGAGTGTAAACCAGGATCAAAATGTACAATTCATGTTGTGAAATAGGAAAAAATTGTTCAAAAGGAAAGAGGATCTGAGCAGGGGGTAGGAGAGGAGGAAGAAAGAGAAAAGAAAAAAATGATAGAAAGATAAGATGGAAACAATGTTTTATAACTAGGGAAGGGAAAAGGAGTTGGTGGGAGGGGAGGGTATTGGGGAAAAAGGAATCAAAATATAACATACATAGATACAGATTCCCTAAGATGAATAGATATGTCTATATATCTAAGCTATACCAACAAACTTAATTTAAAATAAAAATCATGCAAAAGAACAAAAAATTTAATTGATAAAAATGGAAAATAATGTCATTTCTAGATACATTTTATGATGAGCTTCACAGAATAGATATAAATAGAAAAGCAATTCAGGGGATGCACTTTGCATAAAGAGAGAAATGTCACAAACTGCTCAAAACAGGAGCAAATAATATCAAACCATTTGTTTGTTGGGCTACAATGTGGTCAGGCAAAAAGGCAGTGACATGTGAAGGGCTCAGAAAGACAGACGTGGACAGGTTAATAAAATATCAGAAAGATATATTTGTGCTCAGATTTCTCAAAGGAATCATGAGGACAGCCTTTCAAACAAATGTATTGATTTAATTTACATTTAAAAAATCTTTGTAATAACCTGTGCGTAAGATCTATGAAGAAAACTGGTAGGAAGGAGAAAACAGGGGCCAATTTTCAACATTGAGGGAGCAAAATAATGATAAACAAAGTGTATTTGTGTTGATCAAGAACCCTATTGAATATGTAGATCAACAAACAAGAAGATACAACTTTGGCACCAACCCCCCATGTATCACTCACCAAAAGAAAGAAATGATACTTTCCAGCCATCATGAGAACAGCTGACTTTTTCTATTGGTTTAGATTCAGATTCTATCTTCTTAATGCCCAATGAAATTTAATAATGAGGTTTCCAAGAAGATACTGTTCCAACATTCTAGAAAAGACTGAAAAAGAGAGCATTCAATAATTCAGCGTGGGTGTGATACATCAGAGTACAAAGTGTTAAAGGTTAGTTTTTCAATGTTTTTTAAAATTGTTGCATATTCAGGAAATGATTTATAATCATATGGACTAGCCAAAACTTTTTTGTAGTTTTTAGTTCAGAGCCAAGAATGCACAGGGCAGTTTATGCAGGGAGACATGGTGATTAAAATGCTTTCCGCCATTTGGCATTATGTGGTCATGTGAGCATCTTAGTATTTCTCAGCCTATATAAATGGAAGTAGTGAGGACAGTGTTTCCAAAGATGTTGTGGAGATCAAATTAGACTACGTTAGTTAACAACTATCTTGGAACACATAGAAATTACTTAGTGTTAGTTATATCATTAGTTACAAATCACTTAGACTCCTCCCAGGTTCGTCCCAATTGAAAATTATTCCCCAGCACAAAGCACATTTATGTAATCAAACAATGGCATTCCACTTGGTGCTAATTTTTCTTACAAGGCCGAACAGTAGAGATGATTTTACCAATTATGTTACATTTTATAATATTAATTTCCCATTGCTTCTATAACAATTTATTCATTAGTTCCTTGAAATCACGTGTTTCTTTTTCCCTCAAAATTCTCTAGATTTGAAGAACAACAAACATCTTGGACTAATTTTTGAGATGTTAGCAAGTGTATATCTATGCTGGAAACTCTAAGGGAGTATTCATTTTCTTTTCTAGCAATTAGAAGCTGCCCAGATTGATTGGTTTTCAAAAACTTTCTTCCGTGTTCAAAACTAATTGTGTTGTATTGCTGTCTTTCTTCCATAGACACATCTGCCTCTTGCTCTTACTTTGCTTCCTTCATCCATATACAAATACTTTTGTGATGAAAATGGGCTAGACTGGATAAAGCCAATAAAATAATCTTAAAGTCTGCTGATTAGCAACTTTAACTCCATTGTAACATTAACTATCTTTTAACGTAAAACCTGGGATATGGAAACACAGGATATGAACATTTTTCAGTATAATGAATTATATGTACTAATATGAAACATTTTTATAATAACTCCTTTATGGTACAGATTTTAAATTCATTTAAAAATGCATTTCAATTTCAGTTTCTCATGTTCTTCTGAAAAGTAGTGAGAAATATCTTTATGAAATGATGTTATAAATTGTAGAAAAAATATAGTCAGATAATATAACTAAGGCTTATTAATAAGTAAAGTTGCAGAGTTAAAATTTTAACACATGTATTCCTGATATGTGTTTATTACTCTACAATGAGAGTTTTTTATGATGTTTACATTACTTTCTGAAAATAGATGATTAGTATTTCTTTATACAAAAAATTTATTTAAACACGATTTATTTTGAGACAATTACCTAAAGAAAATATTTTATCTCTTAGGAATCACATGCAAAATCTGTTTTTGAGTAGTTACAGTAAAATTTTTTCTTGAGTTTTTGTCTTTGAATTTTGTAATTTTCACATATTTAAGCACAAATATTTGCCACATTTTTGTATATAAGGAATGATATTCAATAGCTTCTCATGCTTTGGGCTTTCTTAGATGATATATATATATATATAATGATTTGTTGACTAGAAATTGGTAGGTAAAATCAGACAATAGAAATTTATTTTCCTAAAATATTAGCTCTACACAAAATGCAAATACTTTTCCTTTTGCTTTTGTTAGAAGAGTAAATATTCTCATACATTCTTGATTAAAATCCTGCCTGTCACTCCCTCATGCTATCTAAAAAAACAGATAATACACCAGGGAGTATGATTTTTCTACACAGAATCAATTAATATTTGACATTTTATTACATATTTATCTGTTCATATATTTTAGTTTTGTTATCTATAAATTAAATTTCTGAAAGGTAGAAACTTAGTTTGAATTTAAGTAGTTGTGTCCCTGGAACCTAAAAATTGCCAAGAATTAATGCATGCTTAATAAATGGTAAACTGAAGAATAAATAACTCAATAGGAAAGATTCCACAGAGTATAACTAAATTCAATGAACATCGAATCCTTATATACATTTACATTAATGATATTAATTATCATTACTGAAGACTTAAATATATTTGTATGTTTTACACAGACAATGGATTTGACACAGAAAATTCTTCATAATTTTAATATTCATTGAATATCGACTTTTTTCTGATTTCTACTTTAGCTTCCCTGGAGAGAACGGCATTATAAAAATAAAATTATTTGTCTTATTTAAAACTGCATAAAAATTGAAGTGTGGTAATCTCACCTTTTCATATCTTGTTGTATTGTTCATTTATTGTTTAGAAATAGTCTGTCTATACTCTATGCCAAAATTTGTTCTCTTTTTTGTGTTTTTGTCAAAAATTAGATCAAAACTGAGGAACACAATCCTAACAGTTACCATATTATTTTAAAAGTATGTCTATGTTTTTCAGATTAATGTTTACTGAGGAAATAAAAACCTAAAGTAAATGCTCAGAATGTTTAATTTTTTTGATGATGTGTACATCCCTTTATACTTTGAATAAATCCTTTCCCCATATACATTGCTTAATAATGTGAAATTATGTAACAACATTTGCATTTTAATACAGAAAGAGAAAAATATTTGGTGTAATACACTGTGAAACATGATGGTAGTGAATATTGATTTTGTTATGTGTTAATAACTAATGTTTATATATTAACAATAAACTTAACATAATTATTTCATAGAATCATCTCCAAGAATATAAGAAAAGTATGAATTTATCTTTAAAATTGGATTTCTTAATGCCAAAACTACTTATGTTTATATATCATGTATGAATTAACTTATATCATATATTTAATTCTAGGGAAAAATTTAAAAACACTTATAAATGAAAAATAAGAGATTTTTACTGTGTAATTTTGTGTGCATGAATGATTTTTCCCCATCTCCTATGTGTTGGCTTAGGCTCACAAAATAAAAGTTTTAAATATTGGATAAATTAAAATTTCATTAATTTTTCAAACAAAAAATTCACAGAATCCTGAAATTTATTTTAATTTAGTTATACTGGAAAATAAAGTCAAAATTTCATATCAAACAGCATATGTTTCATTTGTTTTTTATTTCACTTTTCATTTGTTACATTACACAAATAGACTTCTTTGTGGAAATGCCATTTAGTGAGCGACAATGAATATGTAACATTATTGAAATATTTACAGTTTATAAAATTGATTAATACAATGACAGAAACTGAAAAATTATTTTGATCTGGACACTTTTAGCAAGTATTTCTAAAGTTTCTTTGGTGATCTAAATGTCTGAAACGCAGTAGTTATTTTACTAAAGCTCAGCTTTCAAGCGCACTGTCAGCAGAGGTTGACATTGACTTCTCTAGTGCTCACCACTTTTTCCTTATACAAAAAGAGAAGACTTCAAAATCACATCTCAAAGTTGTGATGATAAAACTTTAATTTCATACCCTGTTTCCTTTTGTAGCTTCATTTAATTTCTAAGAAGAAGTGAAATGTATTTTGTAATTTAATGTGTTCAAGGAACTGTTGAGTATCTGACCCAGCCACCTCAGACACAAGAGAAAAAAATAAAGGTTTATTTTTTTGGTACTGGGGATTGAACTAAAACTTCTGTAAGCACTTGAGCCACTGAGCTATATCCTCAGCACTCCCTAAAAAAGAAGCTTTGAGTAAAGAAAGGTCAGGAAGGAGACCAAAACAAAGAGGGAAGAAGGCGCTCAGCCTGAGGCAGGGGCCTCCCATTTCACACTTGCATATTTCTTGGCAATAGCTAATATTAAACTTCTGTAACATTTTTCTAAGAAATTACTCCTGAATTATGTAGTCTTCATAGTCAATGTGTACCATAAAAGGAAATAAAATAAAATTAAAGGATAAATACCCACATATGATATATATGTATATATATATATATATATACATATACACATATATATATGCTACCAGATATATATCACAGGTTTGGAACTAATCCGATTTTTAGATGATATTTTGGACATGTTTGTCCAGAAAAGTAAAATTCATAGGACATATACAGATATCTAAGAAGAGATTTATTTTAGGAATTAGCCTAAGAGGTAAAAACCAGAACATTGATGACCAAGGGCAAGACGTGGATGTCCCAGTTTAAGAAGGAAGATTTCTGTTCTTGTGCCTTTCTGTTGCTTGTGCTCTCCCCATATTGGCAGGTTATTGCCCACAGTGACTAGGCTGGCTCTTCTACACCCAGTCTGACTCCATAAAGTCTAGAAATACACTCAGAGACTCACCCAAAATAATGCTTTTCTAGCCAGCTGTGCATTTCTTCAGCCAGTGAGGTTGAAAAATATGGTTAACTATCACACAGAAATTTTGTTTTTTTAAATTATTAAATTGTTTTATATGTTAACAAATATATTTTGCCTATTTAATATACTTACATGTAGCATATATCCATAAATTGCTTAGTTGATGTAATTTGTGTGCAATGATTTTGATGGTTTATGTTTTAGAACTGTAAACACATTTAACGTATGTATGTCTAAGTGTTCAAGATAGATAACCATACTACTAAGTTTTTGTTAGTTCATGAAACAGAATAGTTTGTGCTGTCATTGTTTGATTGTTCATCTTCTATGCTTTTATTTTGTAATGTGCAACTACTAATATAACAATATGTAATTTATCAACTAGCAATTTCTATTATTTTTTTGAAATTCTGTATTATTTGTATCCTTTCTTTGTTTTGCTTTTTTTCCTCTAAAAAATATTGATAATCAAGGTCCTATCATAGAAAAGAGAAAAATTTTAGCACCTAAAATGTTTAATATTTTGTAAATTTTAATTTGTATTGTTAATAAAAAACTGAATACTCCTTAAATTTTGAAGAATTTGGAAGCTATTTTCTTGAAGTGTAACTACAACAAATAACGCATAACGAGCACATAACTAGAAACTTGAAGATAATCATATTGGTACAAATGAGACATTCTTAATTGTTATTTATTTAATTTTTAAGAAGTTGATAACAAATGTATTATCATTTCAGCTTTGGAAACTGGAATAAAATTTAGAAGTCAGGGAAATGGCTCAGAAAAATTATACTGATGTATTTGTCTATTTGACTCTGAAGCATAGTGAAATTTAAAAATAAAAGAAGAGTGAATATTTGTATTTGAACACTATATGTGGACATAATGAAGAACAATATATTCTTATTGATTAAATGAAACATTTGAAAATTCTGAAGTTTCCTTTGTATCATTTTCATAGTTATACACCTGTATGTCAGTGTTAATTATATTCATATAATATAAATATGCATTACATGTGTGAACATATCATCTATATATTAGCTGTATATTTTAGGACTATAGTATAAAATAAACATAGCGCTGAAAATCAAAATGTCTTATACAAAGATTCTTACATCATTTTCCTTTCCTTTCTCAGATCACATGTTTTATTAACTCATGTTTATGAGCAGGCAACCTGTACTCAATTTTTTTGTGGCACAGTTTTGCTTGCTTTTTACTTTGTGGTTTCTTTCTTGTTAATATTTTTCTCAACTGATTTACTCATTATTTTGCATGATACTTTAAGTCGTCAAAGTAAAAACTGTTTTATGCTTATAATACCCAGTCATTTTTGTTGCTTATTCCCAAGGACAGTAAAATAAATAAATATCCCAGTCTTCCAATTGGAAAACATGATCATATATTTTATAAGAACAGTGAAGATAATATCTTTTCGGTTAACACTAAAGTACTCCAGAAAGTAAAAAAGAAAAAGATTGATTCTTTATGGTCAAATACAATGGAGACATGAAGCAAGCTAAAAATCCAGACAGCAAATCAAACTGAGAAACAAGAACTGATCATGTAGTACAACTAGCATTCAAAACAGACTGATCTCCTTGGGCAGAAATGATATAATGATCAATATATCAGTTTCCATACCAAGGTGTAGTTGTGTATGCACAAAAGACCAACTGGATGCCTCTCTTTAGTACTAAATTCTGAATGCAGGGCTCCTGGCTAGTCACACACCATGGGAAGATGTGAAACATCTGCCGCTTACACCTGAGAAAGCTAATTAGTGCATTAAATTCTTAAAAGTCACGGGAAAACAACCGTGAGGTAGCAGACTTCCCCAGCAGAGGTGTAAGCTGCTCTACGAGGATGAGTGTGAACTGTGAGCTCACAGTGTAGGAGCAGAGGAAGGGAGGATTTTCTTCCAAGCCAAAATTACAGAAGTCAGATACACAGACAAAATGCTACAGCTGAGGAGAATGAAAATTTCTACTTTATTTTAAATGGTGTTATTATTTAAAATAAGTTTATGTCTTTTTTTAATATCAGGAATTGAACTCAGGACCTTGAGCTTGCCAGGCAGGAACTTATGCCACTGAGCAATATATCCGGCCCACAGTTATATCTATTTGTGCCGAGAGTACTAAATTAGATTTTTATTGTATAAGATTCAAATTTATGCTTATTTATAAAAAATTTACCCTTGATTATTTGTCAGCATTTATTAAGTGAAGACCTGAGCTGTTAATCAGACCTTGATAGAGAGTCGAAGTTATATATTCTTAAAGTTTGTTTTTGTTTTGTTTTGTTTTGTTTTAAGTGGGAAGTTTTCCCACTGTTGAGACAAAATATCCAATCCCATCAAATTTAGAAGAGAGAAGTTTAATTTGGTCTATGATTTTGGAAGCTTTAGTCTACACTTCCCTGGCTTTGAGGGAGGCACACTGAAGTTGAAAGGAATGGCAAAGAATGCTGCTTATCTCAAGGTGATCAAAAAATAAGATAAAAAAATAAAAAGCACAGGGAAGATGCATAGGGAGAGACATATACTCCAACGGTACACCGTTGACAACTCATGCATTTTATATACATGTGTCTGGCCTGGAGCTTTAGAAATTTCTTGATTCATTACTCCTGCTTTTCAACAGAAGGAGGCTCGGCCCTCAGGGTTGCTCAAGTTGAGGTAAATAGAGGGAGAGTGATCCCACAGCCTCAACCGTGCTATCTGTACAAATCCAATCTGTTGAAAACATAAAATGAAAAGACTGAGGTCCCCTGAGAAACAGGTAACTACCACCAGTTTACCTTTGGATTCCAACTGTAATCTCAGCTTTTCCCTGTCCCCAGAGTGCCAACATACCCAGCAAATTTCATACTTGTCCCTGAAGTCATGTGAGTCAGTTCCTCAAAAAATACATCTCTACATCCATATCCTAGTGGTTTTTATAATCGGGAGTGCCCAATTACAGCATCTGTGTCTTTGTGATACAGATATTAGGACATGTTCTTGTAGATAGGGTTATATTAGCTTTAGCAACGTTTATGTATCTGTTGTAAAACATGCACATACATGCACACACAAACATTCAAGGAAAGCAAAATAGAGAAAGTGATCATATATACCATCTTTATCCCTTACTATAAAATACTACTGTCCATATCCATACGAGTCGTGATTAAAGTGCATGTCTTGGGAAGCACAATTTAAAAGTAAGAGTCTCATTGTTTGGTAATCTAATTTTCATATTTCTTTGGTACTCTTACTTTTGTTGTTTCTCATATAGGTTTTCATTTTTTTAATTAAGTTTATTGGTACATTTTAGATACATATAATGATAACATTCACCATAGGGAATTTGTACCTGAACTTTAGACATTTCTACATTAATGGATGCACCTTGAGACCATACTCTCAAGTAGAATAAATTGGACATACATGTGTAAATATCACATTGGTACAGGCATTGCTATTGGATTTTCACTCCAGGAGCACAAAATATTGTCACTTTTGCCTAAAAGTTTTTTCACAGAATTTGATCTTTCTACAATGTTAAAATCTGAGGAGTGCGAAAGAGTTTTATTGGTATCAGAAAGCTATCAAGTAATGAATAGTTTTGTAACCAACATGATAAATGTTAAGAGGTCAACAAAGGAAAACTCACTACATGGCAGTGCAAATCACTTTCGCCATGACTTGAGTCAAAGAGGAGTCGGTACACTCTGTACAATCTGCTAATAGGTGTCTAGAGTGACTACTTAAAAGAGTGCTTAGGACCCTAACAAAACAAAATATAAAATCAAAGTTTAATGTCTTCAAAAGATGAGATGGCAAGAAAACCAGTTTATAGTGGAAAACAAAGAAAATCACTGTAATATAAGGATGTAGTAGTGTATTTTACAAAGAGCCAGAGATTCAAAAATAATTCAATCTAACATTAACCATAATCATCTTTTGTATAAAATAATGTTATCCTTGTTCTCAAATCATCTGTAGTTTCATATAAAATTTGGAAAATCCAAATAAGACATATATAAAATACATGAGTTGTCATTAAACTAAGTGAGAATATAGTCTTCAAAAGTATGTCTACATCTATATACCTCCAAGTCACCACAAACTTTTATGCACTTTTTATTCTACATATATGTATATAAATGAATATATATATGAATATATATTCATAAATGAGTTTCCACAGACTTTAAAAAATTGATGAAAAAATAGGTACTCTGTAAGATAAATAAAAGAATACATACATTTCTAAGTTTAGACATATTATTATAGTTAGTTATGAAAAAAAACACAAATAATGATCCAAGCAGCAGAAATGACACTCTGCTCCTTAATACAATGAGAGATACTTGGCGCATAAAGGTTAACTGAAGATATAATGATATATTACTTTCAAAATATATAATAAATTAAACAGAAAATATTAGACTAATAAAGACTATATTACAAAAACTAATAAAGTACCTGAATTTCCAAAATAATAGAAAACTATAAATTCATACGTCAAGATTGAGCACTTTTCAGGAGCTACTCCTGAGAAGCTGGAAGTGGCACAGCAGGGTAAGTAAGAGAATATTCCCAGTTTTATGACAGTGTCTTAGTTGACCAATCTGTTCACTTCATAATTCACTAAGTTATATACTTATGCTTTATTTATATCTTATGCATCAATAGTGTTAACGAAAAAATAATATATATTATTACAATCACTACTTAAAATCTATATATACATTACTGAAATATTTACATATGTACAATTGACGGTACCAAAATATTATGTGTGAAATATCTATAAAAGAAGTAAAAATTATAAAATACTATGGCTTATTTATCTCTTATTCTGCAAAACATTAACCATCTTTCTTGTTAACAATTTCATAACAACATAGGAGGAATTACTTTTACTTTATTCTTACTTGGATACTCTCATTCTCCAAGGTCCACAAAGAGAAATTGCCTGCACAAAATTTAATGAATTCCTTGAGATTTTGCCTATGTTAAGAATCAAACCTCCAAGAATCCACCCCTTAATCCTCAGTTCTAACCTCTCCTACCCTCTCTATATTTCATCTTC
The DNA here is from genome assembly GCA_004027455.1 of Hydrochoerus hydrochaeris. Taxonomy (NCBI): domain Eukaryota; kingdom Metazoa; phylum Chordata; class Mammalia; order Rodentia; family Hydrochaeridae; genus Hydrochoerus; species Hydrochoerus hydrochaeris. The sequence goes on from PVLA01003358.1 coordinate 106,544, forward strand.
ACAAAGGAGAAAAATCCACAGGCATTTTCTGGTTTGTCTTTTAAACACCCACAAAAGTGCATATTGAAAAAAAATTGTATTGTTGTCAAGAAATTAGAGAAATCTTTGTAATTTCTTCTAGACATTAAGTGAAAATTACATTTAGAAAAGTCAAATCTCAAAATCATTACAGTAATTTAATAATCTTCATTAAAACTGTAATATAAAATCTTGACCTTAGGTATGCAAAAGATCAGAAGTTAAATAGATAAAATTATCAGTTGTATGCTAAAGAACAAATTAAAGCAAGGACAACTTTAGTAATTTTTGCTCTGACTTGTTGTATATAATTATTAAACTGTTCTTCCACATAATTTTAGATGATAATGATATAAAATCTTAGTTAAATGCAAAAGGGGCAAAAGGTTTTTCTGTTGTTCTTTGTCTGCATGAAAATGTTACCTTTTAAAAAAATGTTCATTGTTCCAGATGAGGTCAGATTGTAAATCTAAAAATCTTTTTTTGATTATGCAAAGTGTGAATTAACCACTTGAGTTTTGGACAAAGGGATTTCTGAATCTTCTATTCTCATTTAGTGATAATTGCTTTAACAACTTGCAATTTAATTTGTCTTCAGAAAATCAGCTTTCTAAATTAGTTGTCTATTGGAGGTCCTCAATGTACACAGCACCAAATTCGGCATTAACTGAAGTTCATTTTGCATCAAAAGAAGAAATTCCATTTTGTTTGTATTGCATGCCTGCCTGATATATATATATATATATATATATATATATATATATATATATATATATATATATATTTATGTATGCATATTAATCACCTTTTGATCAGAATTAGCAGAATGATTAAATATTCCCTCCATTCATCATCCGGAGATGTAGTGGTGGGGGTATAGCTCAGTGGCACAGCACCTGCTTGGCAAGTATGAGGCCCTGAGTTCAGTTCCATTCCTAGTACTAAAACAAGAAACAGAAAGAGCAAAGACATAGAACTTCCTAGAAACAGTTGATCAACATAAAAAAAAAAGGATTCAAAATTATATTTGTATGATAAAATAATTGTTAAAATATGTTAACATTCATATCAGGACCTTATTCTAGTATTGTTATTTAAATTATAAAGTGCATTAATTTAATTATTTCCATAAACATATGAACTACACTCATATTATGAATATTTTAGAAAATAATTGGCTTGATTTGAAATGTGTGGCAAAGCGAACCTTTAATAGTTATACGGATGATTGCTTTTCAGGATTCCAGCTCTTGTCTTCTTCCCTTTTACAGTTAAGAATTAATAGTGAAATAAAATGAAGTATGCAAACTTGAAAGCTCCTGAGTATTTTTACAGAAACTTACTCTTCATATCTACATCAAATTTGGGTGTTTTAAATTGCAGTTATATAACCATAAAAGGCAAATGGACCCCTGTACTAACCCTTTGAATCATTGTGTTCTTGTTTTTCCTGTGTCTGATTCTATATTCTCTCTAATTTGTACTAATGACTGCTCAGATAGTTTACCTTCTCAATGTTTTGAAACTTTACTATAATACTTGGCATTGTAAAATTAAAATATTAATAAAACAAATTTAAGAATCTCCAGATAAGTGGAAAAATGAATCTTTGAGTGAAGTACATAGCTAATCTTAATTTCCTGCTGTAATTTTTTATAATCCTTCAACTAACAATGTGTAAAAGTCACCTTTCATAGTTGGCAAATGTGTTGATTAATCTAGCTTGATGATGTATAGAAATGGACAATCCATGTAATCTAATGCAGCAATCTGACTACTGATGCAAACTAAGTATTTAATGAAATTGTTATGTTAATATATTTTATTAAGCTTTTTTCTCTGTAAAATATCCAAGATACTTATCCAGGCAAAGTAGCACCATCTATTATTTCAATGACACAAAACATTTTAAAATTGAAATAAACTATCAAATTCAAATTTATGGAAATCAAAATGACATAGATTCTTTCATTTATGAATGTTGTTTCACTAATGCGAAAAATGTTTCTTCCTCATAAAATGATGCTCTTGTTTTGCACATGAATAAAGCTGTCACTTAATTTATTCTACTTAATACTATGTTTTGAAAGATATTTACTACGTAAAGAAATGTGAGTTCATAGATTTTAAATTTGTGTTACGTATAATAACACATTTGTTTAATTATACAGTTTTACATTGAGGAAGAACATTGGAAATTATTTCAAAATTTCTAGAATGCATACCTAAGTAAAAGGACAATGAAATGAATATTCAGGTTTGTTTTTTGTTTGCAGAAGTTGATGCCATTTAGAAAACTTTAACAATTAAAATGATTTCTCTTCTAATTCTGAAATCAGAAAGCAAAAATTCTATCACTAGTGGAAAATCATGAAACTGCACTCACAATGTTGAATTGGCATTCATACTACACAGTACTGTATTATGTGACTAAATGTAGAATTGCAAACACATACTTAGACATCAGTGAGAAACTGAACTTGCCCATTAATGAATCAGTATTTGGAGAACTGCTTATTGAATGACCTTGACACAGGGACAGCACAGAAAGTGGAAGATTCCAAGTATGTAAGATCCTATTTCTGCCCAGCAACATCTAAAGATAAATGGAAATTCCATGTTCTGCCAGGACCTTAATTGCGCTAAATAAGGGCTTACTACAAGCATCAGCAATAGCTCACCTAAGGCACTCATACCCTCTACCTGCAGAAAGGGGAATGAGGAAACCAGGGTGGTCTTTGTCACTGCATTCGTCTTTGCAAGATTTGGAGACAATTAGGTTAGAAAGAAGCTGAAACTATTTCAAGTGTACAAAGAGTCTGACTGTATCATGAAGTATTCAGTCATGTCTAAATTTGGAGAAGCAGGGGAAGGAAACTGAGCATTTGGGAAAATTAACCTTCTTAGGATCTTACATTTCCATCTCTTAATTATCTGATGTAGGATAATCACTTTTTCCATCAGAAAGACAAATCTACTGTGTTGTATAACTAGTAATGTCTGATACTGATGAAAGACAGTTTGTGATTAAAAAATGATAAACTTTTAATTTTTAAAAAAATATTAAAGTGAAAGACACAAGTAGATGTTGAGTGCTTGTCAGACTGTAGTAACATTGAAAAAGATAAACAGTTGTCATATTTTAGTGCTCAATATACTGTATTAACCAATGATAAGATGTAAAACAGATCTGAACAACTTACTCATCTTGAAAAAATGAAACTTTATGCTCATTTTATACCTTTTTCCTCTCTCTCCAGTTCCTGAAATTTATTCTGTAAGACTGAATATTTTTGGTGCTTTATAGAGTCAGATTATGTAGTATTCTTCTCTTTTGTTACAGTCTTGTTTCACTTTGATAATATCCTTCAGTTTTTGACATATAACTAGGTTTCCTGCTGTTTTTTAAAGTTTAATGAAAACTCATGACATAAACATAACATCTTTTTATGTATTTATTTATTGACATATATTTGTTTCCATTGTTTTGGCTACCATGCATTATGCTGAAGTATACTCAGGAGTGGAGGGCCAGGGGTTTGGCTCAGCCACAGAAACACTTGCCTGGCAAACATGAAGTTGTGAGTTTGATCACCCCTCCCGTACCAAGAAAAGGAAAGAAGGAAAGAAGGAAAAGGAGATATCTTTTTGAGATACTGTTTTTAATTTTCATATATATATATAATTTATATATATATATGAAAATTAAAATTATATATATATATATATATATATATATATATATATATATATATATATATAAATTAGACTATTGCCCCATATGGAAATTCTATTTTTAGTCTTTTGTACAACTGTTATGCAATTTTATATACTGGCAACACCATTTTACTTTCCCAGGCAGAATTATACAACTTCCTATTTCTCCACATCATCACCAACACTTACAATCTCTTCTCCTTCATTGTTATTGTTGTTTTACATGATAAGTGTCACAAAAACACACGAGGTGATATATTAGCATGGTTTTTGCTTGAATTTTCCAATATGGATGGAGAGTCCATTTTTTCCCTATACCTTCAAACCACTTCAGAACTGAACTGTTAGCGTTTGCTTGTAAGTCCACTGCCTAAAATGAACTAGACGGAGGACATAATAAAAACAGTCAAAACACTCTTCAAGTCTTTTGGCTCAAACATTGATGGTAACTGTGGAAGCATACAGTGGGTGATTATGAAACATTTAGAAGAAACATTATTAATTATTTGAAATCTATTAAGATATTAGCTTCTACCTATTTGAATTGTGCATAATTAATCATATTTACTTATTTACCATTTTTTTCCTATTTAGCATTTTCATATTGAAAAGATTTTGGTATTTTTAGAGCTGTATTAGCAGTTGCTGCTTCATCTTTACTTTCTTAAAAAGACTAGTTTTTCAGTGCATGCTGACACAAAGTTTAGTTCCATTTCTATGGTTCATATAGAAAAGAAAGGCCTCATGGAGTAGCTACTGATGAAGACCATGAGATCTTGCTTATATTTTAAATAGAAGTTTTGATGCTATTTTTGTTATTGTAAAATTTTTTTTCTGTCTTATTAGACAACAAAATTCTTGTGGAGAACCGGCATGAGCCTTGCAGAAAAAGCACTATATTTGATTGCTGGATATTCGCTCTGTTTGGAGTCCATCTTCTTATAAGTATAGCAATTAGTCTTTCTGCTAAACTAATCATGCCTAATTTGTGAACTGAAACATGATTTGAAAAAAAGTTTGAAATCATCTTCTCTGGACCCACATTGGTAGTGTTTTCTATATAGATTTATTCTAACAAAGTATGATTCATTGTATTGGTATTAGTGATATGGAAGCATTTACTTTAATAATAATTTAATAAAGAGAATTACTGAATGTTTCTTTTTCAATCCTTTTATGAGGCATAAAAATCTGTATGGTAAAATAGTTGTCTGACTACAAAAGCAGAAAATGAAACAGACCGGGACTTTCCAAATGTTACTGTTACCTAAAAAATAACAAAAGTTTTTATAACAAAATACATCATGATGAAAACTCATTAGCAGTAGGTTTAGAGTTATATATATATATATATAGTGAAAGGATCACTCACATACTGGATTAAGAGTAACATAACACAGAATTTTATTTCTGAAAATAAGAAAACTGACTCTTTCTGTTTCTAGCTTGGTTTGAAAACTTGGATGAAGCAGATAACCAAGAGTAGTGATCCATATCTCATAATGCTTTCACTGACTCCTCCATAATTTCTTCAGCAAATCTCCTGATTGCTTTTCTCCATTTGACACCACACAGTAGACAGACAAATAGATTCTAGGTTCTTATGTATCATGAGCAAAGAATAGCAAGTGCACACCCAATGATAAAGGAAAAAGCAGTTATGTATAATGATATGTATAATAAGATATGCTAGTATGACAGTCCCAAACCAGCAGAAGAAAAAATGTGGCACAAAGAATAAGAGGTGTCAGGACAACAAGGAAATAAAAAGCACAAAGTTAAATCAGGCTTTTAAACACAAACTGGCTTCTAACTCACTTTATAGACAGGGCTGTCCTTGAATTTACAGTGATCCTCTTGCCTCAGCTTCCCAAATTCTGGGATTACCACTACCCCTAGTCTGTGTTTATTTCTGTCTTTTTGAAACAGGGTCTTGCTGTGCAGTTCAGGCAGGCCTTGAACTCACTTTCTAGGCCAGGCTGACCTCAAATTCACAGCAATCCACTTGCCTCATTCTCCTGAGTGCTAGGATTACAGGCATGAACCACCACACATGGCTGTAGCTAATGTTTTGAGATTTGTATTAAACAAAAGTAGTGATAGTAGATGACCTTGTCTTCTTCCTGATTTATACAGAAAGCTTTCAGCTTCTTGCTATTTAGTATGATATTGTTCATAGATGGTTTTTATTGGATTGAGATGATTTTCCATTCCTATGTTTCTCAATTTTTTTTATCAAAAATGCATGTTCAATTTTGTTGCATTTTTTTCTACTTTTATGGAAATGATCATGTGAGTTTTATCTTTGCCTCTGTTTATATGGTATATTACATTTATAGATTTACATATGTTGGAATGAATCCTACTTCATCATTATGTATAATCTTTATGATGATTTATTGCATTCTGTTTTACAGTATTTTATTGAGGATTTTTGCATATATTCATTAAAGTGACTAACCTGTACTTCCCTTTTATGTTTGAGCTCTTTTCTGGCTTTGGAATCAGGGTAACGCTTCCAGGAATGATTTTGGGAGTACTTCTTTCTTTTCACTTTCATTAAAAGGTTTGTGTTAGAACTTCTCTAAAGTTCTTGTAGAATTTGGCAGTGAATGCATCAAGAAATGGGCTTTTCGTGGTAGTATTTTCATTACTTCTTCAATTAAACTGATTGATATTTGCCTATTTAGGAGTTTTATATCTTCTTGGCTCAGTTTTGATAGTCCATATATGTCTAACTTCCTAGTTATTTATTTCCTCTAAATTTTCCATTTTATTACAGTAGAGTTGTCGTGGTAGTTACCAATAATCTTTTGGATTGTAATTGAATCCACTGTCATTTCTAATTTGATGGACTTCAGTCCTCTCTCCCTCATTTTGATTAGACTGATAAAGCATTTGTTTATTTTAATTTTTCAAAGAACCAAATATTTAATTCATTGATTCTTATGTTGCTTTCTGAGTCTTTATTTCACCTTTTTGCACTTATATTTATAATTTTCTTTCTCATGTGTTGGTTTTTGATTATTCTTGTTTTTTTTTTTAGGACATTGAGTTGTACCAATAGATTGTTTATTTAATTTTGTTTAATTTTTCTGATGTGAAATTCACTGGTATGAACTTCCCTTAAAAGACTGCTTACATTGCATCTCAGAGGTTCTACTATGTCATGCTGACATTATTATTTGATTGTACAATGTAATTTCTTCTTTAATTTCGTGTGTTCTTTTTTTATTTGATAGTAACTTTTAATTTCCATGTGTTTGCATAGTCTGTGTTTGTTTCTACTACCAATTTCTACTTTCACTGTACTATGTGAAACTATTATAATATGCATGGAATAATTTCAATTTTTTGCACTTATTCAAGTATGATTTGTTGTACACTATGTAGTCTATTTTGGAGTAAGTCCCATGCACTGCTAAGAAGAATGTGTATTTTGTTGTTGTTGCATGGAATATTCTGTAGATAACTATTGAGTCTATTTTTTCAAAGTTTTGATTCAAATTTGATATTTGTTGATTTTTTTCTAGTTCTGTTCAATTTTGGCAATGGAGTATTGAGGACCCTAATTTCTATCATATTTTTGTTTACCTTATTTTTAATGTTCAAACTAGTGTTTGTTTTATGAAATTGGCTGTGCCAGTATTTGGCATGTATCTGATTATAATTGTAAATTCTTCCTGGTGAACTATTTCCTTAATTAATATGTAGTGATCTTTTTCTATTCTGATTAGTCTTACCTTAAAATCCACTTTATATGAAATTAAAATAGTAAGTCATTGCTTTTTTTCTGCATTCTTATTGCATGGAATATTGTTTTTCAGCCTTTGAATTTTTAATTTGTATCTTTCTGAGTTAAATGTGTTTTTTCTAAGTTGCGTATTGTTGTGCTTGTTTTCATGATTCATTTTGCCAGTCTGTGTCTTTTGATTGGAGAATTGAGACCATTCACATTGAGAATTATTAGAGTGAGGTACTGATTATTTTTGTCCTTGTATTGTTTTTCTGTTGCTAATTTTTCATTTTTTTTCTGTTTGCTTATCTGGTTATGACACAAGTGATATTCATTTATTTTGACTTATTGACATTATTGGGTTCAGTGTCTCTAAGATAATGTTGAGAATTTTTTGTAATACTGGTTTGGTGCTTAATAATTTTTTGAAGTACTCCTTGTCATGGAAATATCTTATTTTTCTATCCATTTTAAAGGAAATTTTTCAGAATACATAAGTCACAGTTGTAAGTTGTTGTCTTTTAGACCTCGAAACACTTTACTCCAAGTCTTCCTGGTCCTTTGGGTTTGAGTAGAGAAGTCTATGTTATTTTTATGGGTTTAACTTGGCATATGACATCTTGTCACTCACAGTTTTTAAGATAATTTTCTCTATGATGGACTTCTGAAACTTTGAGTATAATGTGACATGCAGAGGTTTTCTTTTGGTGATGACCATTTATTGTTTTATATGCCTCAATTATCTGTATATTCATGAATTTCCCTGTATTTGGAGAGTTTACAGATTTTACTTTTTTGAACAGGTGTTTTTATAGCATTTATTTTGGCTCCTGATTTTCCATTTAACTCAATTATCTTTAGTCTTTTTTGGCATCGTCTAATAGTTGCTAGACCAATTTTCTTTTTTTCTTTTTTTTTCTCTTTGAGTTTTCTAAATGCCTCTGCTATGCTTTAGAGTAAATGTTGCGTGTGGCTTTCACTATTCTGGCCCTTGTTGCCCCCTGGACTGACTTGGGGAAATTGGGGGCTTTGGAAGGCAGTTTGTTATCTTCTGTTCCCATTTATCTACTGTTCTTTGTCATTGTTTGTTTTATTTTGTTGAGGTTTCTGGATTCCAGTAACATAAAGTCTTTGTTCCTAGTACAGAGATCTGTTTAGTTGCTTTTCAGTGATGTGCTTTGGGCATGACTATGTATAAGCCTTTGTCCCAGACCTGAGATTTGACCACATTGGCTATTTCTGGAAAGGAGGCTGCAGCGTAGCTAACCCTGAAGCCAAGTTATTTGGGAATGCACTCTAGTATTATTAATGTCACAATAGCAATCTGAGTGTTGGTTTACAGAGAAATAATGACTATTACGTTGACCCTGTTAAGATCAAGTGAAAGAGCTACAGTAATATTGCTTGAGACAAATTAAATACCAATGTACCATAACCAGTTATGTACCACTCTTAATCATAGAAAAGAAACTGGAAATTAATTATAATGTAAACATTAAGGCAACCCAGGTATTGACTTACAACAAATATGTATGAAATGCAATAACTACATCTCTGCTAAAGTTGCAAAACTGTCTGCCAGTAATTTTACAGAGTTAAGTACCAAACTATTAACAAAGCTTTTTAGCTATACTATTAAAGATTTAGAGTTTAGGAATGAGGGGATGTAAAAGGAAAACTTTTGTCTTGGTTATTTAGCTCTCATTGATGGGACAAAATAACTGTCACTCAAATGAAGGAAGGAAAGGTTTATTTAGCTCACTGTTTGTGGAGGTTTCATACATAATCAGCTGGTTCCAAGGCAGTTTAGCATGCCAACAGGGCAACACTTCAAGGCAGAAGCCAGAGCAAAAGGAGAACAAGCTTCTTTTCCTCCCTTCTATCATGCACAAGCCATCCCTCCTTCAGGCGGGGTGTAGCACTGTCAAAATCCCTGTGCTCTTCTCTTGCACAGGGTGAGAATATTTACAAAGTAAGGATTCTGTCTCCCTGCTGAGTCTCTGAGTTAAAGTTCTAAACTTCTCAAGTTGACACAAGTATCAACCATAACAATCCACCCCTTGTCAATTTGACAACCAGACACAGCTCTTTAAACCAGCCTCCAGATACAAATGCATGCTTATTCTTACCATTTCAGTTTAACAATCCATAAGAACCAGTGTTAAGGCTATCAGCATTATATAACATTTCAACTATATTCAGGGAGACATAGAACAATTACAATCCTCCTTTCTGTAGCTAATCACAGGGTCATAGCTGGTATTTAGAACTACCTTCTTCCCCTACCCATTCTGTATTCCCTTGGCCTTCAGCAAGCACCTCAGCAGGTCTTGGTTCTTTCCCTTATGGAGTAACCCATACTTTCATTCCTGAAGGTTCTGAGCCATTTGTCATTCTGTCTGCGTACAATATATACAATATTATGCTATCTACACTTCATATATCTGTACTTCAAACCAATATAGCATATTTTAACTTCTGATTTATTAGAAACTTTACAAAGTGTAAGTTGTACAGACATGTATCTGAGTCTCTCACAGTCACATACCCATAAACTTTATTTCTAACAAGTTACTGTATGAGAATCTTTTATTATCAATCTAATTCAAGTATCAAAGTGGAAATTATTTTTTTCATTAAGTTAATATTTGGTATAATTCATACAAAGGCATATTACACAATAAAGACAATAAAAAACTATAACAGCAGTGATGGAGCTTACAAATTATTTACTGCATTCTCAAAACACTATTCAGATACCAATTTTTATTGTAAAAATGTAAGCTATAATAATAAAAGCAAATCCTTATATAGCCCCATGTATCAAATACATGATTACTATATAGTTCTCAGAGCCTGTAAAATGTGTTTTCTTTTTTATTTGACAACAAAACACAAAGCTTTAATTAACCTTACCTTAATACTTTGTCAGTTTCAAAGCCTTATCTGCTGCAGTGCACATTAGTTATTTTAAGTAGAGTATTCTTATTTTACCAAATATTTTAATTATAATTTTTTCTTTCTTTTCCTTTTTTTATGTGTGTGTGTGTGGTGTGTGTGTGTTTGTGTGCACACTAGGGATCAAACCCATGACCTCACACTTGCCAGACAAGCACTTGTGGTGCTGAGCTATATCCCTGGCTCTTAATTATACTTTTCTTTAAATGCTATGTTTTTAAAAGTCAGTATGATAAGGAAGTCATGCTACAAAATTAAGTATTTCTAGAGCCATTGATACTGTGTGTGTGATGCATTAAACAGAGAGTTTTCAGTCTTGTGTATGGTTACCAAAGAACTGCAAGGATACAAGTGAATGTTAAAAGAAAAAACAGGTATATTATTGAAGTTAAGAGGAAGATGTGGTCAGGGGTTGTATGTTGATGTCCACAGAAACAAAACTGGTGGCATAAACAGAGAAAGATTGTTGCCAGGACAACAGAAGGATAGGAAGAAGAAAGGGACGTATGGCTTTTTTTTTTTTTTCTTTTTGTACCAGGGATTGGACTCATGAATGTGTACTTACAAGCCAGGCACTTATGCCCCTGAGCTAATTCCCTAGCACATCAGACTTTTGAATTTAAAAGATAGGAATTCTATCCCAGGTCCCTGTCTTTGGATCTCTCTAAATAAGATTGATGGAAATGATTGACATGGTGCTAACTCATCACAAAGACATCTAGCTTGCATGACTCTTGCACAATTTACTCTGTTATAATCACATGCATGACATGTGTCCCCATGTATGAACCATTAATGATGGTCGAGTGGGGGAAAGGTTACCGTAGGTCAAGCAACAGTATTTAACATGCATGTGTTTTGGTCTGGAGCACTAGAAACTTCCTGAGCTTTGTAGTGTTTTTATTTCTGCTTCTTTTAGGAAAGGAAGATTGGGTCTGGGATGTGGCCCAAAGTCAGGTGGGTGGAAGGGGACCAGCTCCAAAGCCCCAGATGTGCTACCTGTACCAGTAACACCAGTGAAGTCTAAACCAAATTTGCACCACATTAATCCCAGATATAAAAATTTATTACAATGTCAAAATTGTCAAAATTTATTCACTGCATAGTCATGAAAGTGAAATTTGTTTTTATTTATTTGGTAATTGGCCATATTTGTGACCACTTATAATTCCATTGATCAGTCAACTGAATAAGTGTCTTATTATTGTGTGTAAAGCTAAGCTCAACTATTTCAAAGAAAGAGACATTATGATAGCTACTGTTAATATCCAATTGTCTTGTTGTGAAGTGCTGTGTTGCTAACATTGTTCTGTTCTGCTTAGATCTGTCCTCTTTTGTTTTATTCTCCTTAAAATAAAAAAAAGTTTTTAAAAAGATTGTCTGTTGGCTGCAAAGGAATGTAGAATAACTGACAAATATGACATTGTTAAAACACACACAAAATAAATTCTTTAAAGAAGTAAAAATACATCAACCTAAAATAAACAAGATAACATTAGCAAGTTTGACAATAAAATTTCTCATATTTTCATATTGTTCTTTCACAAGCAGGAAGATATTTAAAAATACAATTGTTTAAAGTCCAGATGTAAGAACTTATTATTATACAAGAAAATATAATTTCATTTTTATAATGATCATTAAAATATGACTTTCTAATTTTCTCAAGTTACTTAAGGAGTATAAATTGCTAAAAGCATTGTGTGCAGTTTGAATATAAAGAAGTCTTTTCAATTGGGTAGCTATTGCTTTATGTACCATAACAAATTCAAAAATATTTCTTCTTTTCACATTATTTAGAAGCATAGATTGTTAATATAAATTAATTATATTAATTTTTATGACTATCCTGTATGTTATATATCACATATGTAATGACATTCCAGAAAGAATAAAGATGAATTAAAAATTATTAAATATAAAATGATAAATTTTAATCACAAATGATTTTTCTTTGACAGTTCCCAAGAAAAAGTCTTCAGTTGACTTTGAAATCCTTGTGCCTTTGAGCCCTATGTGTTTCACAGAGACAAAACAAGAAACCATCTTTTGCTTTAATTACTGTCTAATTTGCATTAATTTGTACCAGTTTGTTAAATCTCCTCATTATCTTTATTTAAAATTTCTCTGGCTGAATGGAATTCATCTCTACTGAAAAGTACAGATACTTAATGGGATAGCTTTTGCACAGAACGGTGTTTCTTACTGAAATCATTGCTCAAGTTGAGAGTTCAGTGGCTTCTTCTGCCCTACGTTTCTCTTTGTCTGTGAATTATTTTGCCTATTCCTTGAGGCTTCAGGACAAGAAAAATATTTTTAAATAACGTTAAAATTGTGTCAGTGAGTTGATAAGTCACTGTAATTCATTGTGCCTATCAGAGGAGCTGTTTATTTCCCTTGTTTATCTCTGGGCATTACCTTATATATTAATGCTAGTCAAAGTTTCACACCTGGGCCATCGGAAGACAGTTAAGTAGTTGTCCAGTACAAGGTGATTTTTTAAAAACTCTGGGCACCAAAACATTAGAACCAGTTGCTTAAAGGTACTCTTCCATCATTAAAAAGAAATGAAAGAAAACTTGAACATTTTACAATGCATTTGATCAGCTAGTGAGTCAAAATTCTGACACTGATTTTTAGTACAGTAAGTCTCTGGTTTAGGAATATTCAAGTTGCAAATTTTTACAGATATAAATGAACCACACATTTTGCATATTTGTAGATGCAAACAAATTGTTAAAGTAGTTATAAATCCACCTTACCAATTTAAGATAACTATAGGAGTAAAAATAGTTGATTTGCCATATTTTTTGTGTGTTTGGTTCTTTATGCTTTGACTTGTGTGTGTGTGTGTGTGTGTGTGTGTGTGAAAGAGAATGAAAGGTGTTACCAAACTCAGATTGATTTAGGAAGGAATCCACTTATGAAATTCTCTCTGAATAGAAGTCACCTTTAAGTCAGGGCCTTACTCTGACATTATTTGGTGTTTACTAGGAGGAAGGAATTTGTGGAATATGTTAAGTATGTTTACTAGGCATAAATAACTTGTTAAATTTTGTTAAAACTATGTCCAAAAAGAGGACACTTCAAAACATTTTGTTTGTGTGTTTGTGTGGTGTGTATTTGAAAGTACTTATTTTTAGTTCCCTCCATTCTTTGAAGAAATCTGAAAAACTACTTAATAATTTCAACTCAAACAGTAGTAAATCAAATGTGAACTTAAAGTAAATATTTTATAAAATAAAATGGAGACTCCAAGACTAATTGTTGTAAAGATAATGTGTATAGATCTGAATATGAACATGCTTAATTTTAGTGTATGAAAATTTTCTACCAAATCCAGAACAAAAAATTCATTAAGCATTAATTTCTGATGTCATTAGTATTTTTACATATGCTTATTTTTATTGTAAGACAGAATGAATAATGTCTGTGCAAAGAAATCATGTAATAATTTAAAATTGCTAAATTAATATTTTCTCTGAACATATACAGTCTTCATAGTCTAATGCCTACATATCATGTTTGATTAGAATTTAATAACAAAGAATTATACAACAAAGAAAATCATCATTAATTTACAACAATTTAGATTCCTTCTCCAAAATCCTGAAACATAAAATAGTATCTAAAAACATCATTTTACCTCTGACATTAATGTGATCTTAATAGTATATTTAAGTAATCTATTACTCAAAATCTTTTCATCCCTTTTAATTTATCTTAAAGCAAAAGCATAATGTCCTTTAAAAAGACTCTCATGGTAAGTAAGTTCTCTCCCACTAGCCTTCTTAACATTCTTTTCTCAGTTGGCTCACTCAGTTATATCAACCTCTGAAATATTTCCCAAACTCAGCAAGTACACACTTGCCTAACAACCTTTAAACTTGTCATACTGTCTGTATGTTTACACATGACCTATTCTCTCAATACATAAAACCATTCTCTTCAATTACCATTCTTTCCAGTAAGGCAGATATACTTCAATTTATAAATATTGAAATTATTTCTAAACACCAGGATTATTTCTGTGTTTATGTGTATAACAGGTCAGGTGAATCTACCCGCAGGGTATTTGGCATGAAAACACTGGATAAAATAAGATATTAAAATATTGTTGAATATCACATTGAAGTTTGAGGTTCTTGTAATATCTAATGATATAAAAATCAATTTTTTTAAATTTTATTTAAAGAGGGGGGAAACAAAACAGAAAAAAGGGTAGAAACAATGCAGAATTTCAAAAAAAATAAACAGTAAGAAATCACTATTTGATACATTACATATTATCTTCTTGGATATAGTTATTCAAGTTACAAAATTAAAGCATACAAAGTGGATAATCAGACAGTGAGGCTGCAAACAGTTCTGTTTACCGATCCAACAAAAACTTAGTAAAATAGTTATCAATCCTACACACTTAAGTACACATACAGTTCTCTATTTTAGAGCACTTTCTTTTCCTCCTCTTGCTTTTTTTTTAAATTTTTTTTATTTGAGAAAAAATTTTGAAATAGAAAGAGGGTAGAAACAATACAAAATCTCAAAAACAAAACAAAACAAAACAGAAAAAAAAAAGAAAACAAAAATAGTAACCAGTAAAAAGTCACTAGTTGATAATTACACACTTTCCTTTTACATGTAGTTGTTCAAATTACAAAAGTAAAGTCCACAAAGTGGACATCCAAACAGTGAGACTGCAGGCAATTTTGCTCATCCATCCAACTAAAACTTTAGCAACATGGTTATTAATTCCACACACTCAAACATACATGCAGTTATATCCTTTAGAATACTCTTTTCCCTTTTTTTTTCTTTACAATAATTATAATCCATTCTCGTAAACTACTTAGAAGTTCTCCACATGTATAAGTCTCTACACATATACCTAGCCTTTCTGTAGTACAGGGAGAAACAAATCAAAACAAGTCAGCAATAAAAATTCCTAGAGAAACACAAAATGAAAAGAACATACAAAAACACAACACTAGGTGATCAATGGTAGTTACTATGAAGTCTCTTGTTATTTTCAATAAAATTGTCTATATCGTCAAATATAATATAAACTTAGCATTGCTTTACACTATTAATAAAATCTAAACATTGGAGACATTATAGGACTTCAAAGGCAGTTAACAATCAAACCAGAATGGGTATCCTATTGAATCCTGTCATCTTCAGAGTAGTTGCCCCTACTCTCAGACTCAACACTCTCAAGTATACCAGATTCAAATAAAATCAGTCAAGGTAAAACCATGATATAACTAATTTTCTCTGTCTTATCTCTGCCATGCTATTTTTCTGTTGTTATTTGTTTACCTTTCTCCTTGATTCCACTGTCTGCCCCTTTCTTTGAGGCCTTTCTGCCATTATTCCTGGAACCCTGGTGATTTTCTTCTCTCTCTCTAGAATGTCCTTCAGTATTCTTTGCCGGGTTGGATTGGTGGTCACAAACTCCCCCAGTTCCTCTTTGTCATGGAAATAACTTGTCTCTCCGTTAATTTTAAGAGACAGTTTTGCAGGGTACATCATTCTGGGTTGGATATTATAAAAATCAATTTTTATCACTAATCTTTTTAAAATATTCACAAAGATGGCTGAATGGTATGCTATTTTGTTGTTTTAAATTATAAATTTTCATATTTTGCTTGTTAGTATAGGTGAAGTTCTTATTAATCAGATTCTCCACACAAAAACTATGAAGATAATTTGTTTTATTTTATTAAATATTATTGAATTATTTTACCAACTTGCAAAGATTTTTGGCAAATGCAATAAAGCAAATTTCTATGTGATTTATAGAAATGATTAGTAATTCATCACAATATTACTGTTTTGTTTGTCTCTCACTTCTACTGTACACTAGATTTTCACATATATTTGAATTTTTACCTTTTTTGTATTTGTACCTTTTTGTATTTGTATTATATTAATTTAAATAATTCTTAATGTTTCACCTTTGCATTGTTTGTGTTTTTCTCTATTTTATTGCACATTTATTTTTATTAGTATTATAAGACAATTTCCCTTACTCAAGCAATATTTCTATGTGAACTTTAATTGAACTGATTAATATAAGAACTTCTATACTTGTTGCATTGATTTTTCTTTGTGAAACTATTATACATTGTACAATTCATTTAAATTTTTTATTCATTCAAATCAATAAAATTTCAAAGATTTTCTGCTAAAGTGCATGTCTACACCTTAGAAAGATTTATATGTGTGTAATTAATTTAATAATTTTTACTTTTTAAATTTTATTTTAAAGAAACAAACCAATAGCAGTAATGCAGAATTTCAAATCAAGGGAATAGATTAACAATGATTAACATATTGCATATCTTCAACGTAGTTGCTCAGATTACAAGATAAACACATAAAAACTGATCAAAGAGTATAAGCACAGACCACTCTGTTCAATGAAATAATAAAAGTTAATAGTATAATAATCTCAGGTATCTCTTTTTATATATACATATATGTGTGTGTGTGTGTCTGTGTAATTTGCTTTTTCTTTTCTCCTTTTCCCCATTCCAGTTGTTCTTCCCTTTTAAAAAGTTTCTTTCCCTTATGATATTGTACATTTTGAGTCTTATTTACTTTTTCAGTTTCTCACACTAGGGAATCAATGATATTTACACATGCAAGTCTCATTTATTTCACTTATGAGTATGATTCCAGTAGCATCCAAAAAACTATAAACCCTTGAGTTTATCCTTTTTTATAGCTGAGCAGCTCCCCATTCTAGAAAAGTACCACAACTGTTTTATCCATTCCTCAGTTGATTGGCATTCAGCTTGTTTCCACGATTTACCTATCACAAATTGTACTGCTATAAACATGGGCATATATACATCGCTGTTGTACAATATTTTTAATTCTTCTGAGAAAATATCCAGAAAAAGAATAGCTGGTTCAAATAGGATCTCTAATCCTAGTCTTTTGGGGAATCTGCACACTGATTTCCACAGTGATTACACCAGTCCACACTCCCACCAAGAGTGGAGAAGAGTTCTTTTTATTCCATGCCCTGGCCAGAATTTGTTATTGGATTTCTTCATGATAACCATTCTTTTTGTGGTAAGATGAAACCTCAGTGGTGTTTTAATTTGCATTTCTCAAATGATCATTAATGTTGAACATTTTTTCATATATTTTTCATTTTTATTTCTTCATCGGAATAATGCATATTTAACTCTGATGCCCATTTTTGGTTCTTTCAGTTTAGGTTGATTTTTTTTTTCCAATTCTTTATGTGTTCTAGATTAAAGATCTTTGTCTAAGGGGCAGTTGGAAAAAATGTCCTTACTCTATTGTTGTCTTTTAACTCTGTTGGTGTTTTTTGTTTGTTTGTTTGTTTTTCTTTTTGATGTGTTAAAACTTTGTAACAAGTTGAGATCCTAGTTTTTGGCTCTTTGAAGTACTTCCCATGTGGTTTGGATTTTCTTCATGAAGTTTCTGTGCACCACTATGTCTTATAGATTTCTACTTACTTTCTCACCCAATAGATTTAGTGTTTACATTTTAATGTTTAGATATTTGATCTATTTTGACTTTATTTTAGTGCATGATAATAGGTATGAGTCTAGTTTTAGTCTTTGGCACATGGAAAGCCAGTTTTTCCAGCATCATTTATTAAAGCGGCTATCTTTCTTCCACTAAACATGTTTGACCCTTTTTGCCAATGATAAGTAACTGAGTGTGTTCGTAGTTGTGTTGGCATCTTGTAATCTCCCACTCGTTCTCAGTTCTCAGGTTTGTTTTGGTTTTTGTTTTAGCCAGTTCCATGCTGATTTTATCACAGTAGCTTTGTAGTATATTTTCAAGTCAGGGCTTGTGATGCCTCCTGCCTTGCCTTTGTTGCCTAGCACTGTATTTGCTATTTTAGGTCTCTTCTGTTTCCAGTTGAATATAATCGTTAATCTAGGGGTTTTGTTTGTTAGTTTTATTGAGTCAAAGAAAAACTATAGGTTTTTCATCCTGTAGCTATCAGTCATACACCTGTTGATGCACATGTTATTAACTTTGATTCTATTACTGGCTTTATAAATATTGAATCATGGGACATAAAAGAAGAATAAATGCTAGACAATGTCATTATTTTATGTGATTTATTTTTTTTGAATTATTGAATTTCATAAAAATTCAAAGAAATGATATACATTTTATCCTGCTCATTTAAATTGATTTCATACTGAGTCAAGGTTCTGGTTTTTTAGGATTTAAGTTTTGGGTTTATGTTTGTCCTTAGAAAGACAGAAGAAAAATAGATTTGGAAAATTAAATTATATTTACATTTGTCCTTAGAAAGACAAAAGAAAATTAGAAGGCAAAAAATATGTGGAATCAGAGAGGGTACAAGCAAAAAATATGAACAAGATATATAGAAGTAAAGGGAAAAAGGGAAACTAGAGGAACAGACATACTTGGAAATTTTACTGTGGTATCAGAAATCTCCTAAAAGGAGCTCTTCTTGTGTTTCCATGTTCCTTTATTCTGTATCTTCCCAATTCCTTGTTATCTGTCTCTAATAGGGTAAACTGGTGGTATTAGAGAGGCTACAAGTTCTTTAACTATATGGCCTTTATTGAACCAATCAAGCATAGTCATGGGAAGAATAAAGTATGACATCAAATGGTAATTAATAGAAATGGGGAAAGTTTGTAACACATGAATATGGTGATCATAATAGATGTAGATCTTTGTGTTGCAAAAAACGTTATTCTCTGCCATACCTTCAGACATTAATGTAGTAATCTTGAAACTGCCTTTTCTTTTCAGCAAGAAATTTAAATTTCTATTGATTTTTAAATTCTATCTAAATACTCCTTAAAATCTGAAGGAAAAAAAGAGACGTAACAGAATCACTTGCTGACTGAGTCAGTCAGTTCATGATAGTTGAGTGCATGGCCCCTTGGTTTATATTCACAAACTTTCTTTATTGCTCTGGTTAGCTTTAGAGTGCCCTAGAGTAACTACTGTAATTCAGACCAGGAAGAAAAATCTGAAGAGTACATTTTTTTTCTTCTTACTGTGGCAATAAACCAAAGTGATTGTTTACAAGTGAGATAACTGGATAAGAAACAGATTCCTGCTGACTACTTGGCATATCATAGCTAAACATGCTCCTTTGAGTAAGTAAAATAAGAATGTGGATAAAATTATTAAAGGAAAAACAGAAATGGAACCTTGAGAGGGGTAGATTTTTCTATGACTTAGCTACAGGACATCATGGGATATTCTGATGAGGAAAGGACATATGTGGTAATTTTTTGTGATGCAAATACTACACCACCAAGGAGTGCATGTATTCATACTGACTGTACTTGATTGCAGCTGGTGAAATGTGTTATTTTGGTACAGATCATTTTTACCAATTACATAATTTTATAAGCCTAAGATAGTAATAGCACAGATTGCATTTGACTAATACTAGTAGTAGTACTACGAAAATGTTCTATAGGCATTTTACAAAGGAAGACAGGCAGATCAAAATACTCCTGGAGACTCATAATTACTAGGACTCACTAACCAAAGTAGGGTGAATAGAAAAAACTTTCTTCCAAGAGATTGGCTCTAAATAGAAACCGATTTATGGATTTTGTTGAAGCTTTAATTGATTGGGTAGCCAAATAGATACCCAGATGAACTTCATACTCATCAGTAATGTTGGGTGTTGGCTTGTGTCCTTAACCATTAAAGAGAATTGAGTACTATAATTAGTATGAAATTCGATGACTTTAAATTTCATTAACTTATGGAATGAAATCTAAAAATAAACTGTGGCCTTTCTCATTGTATTTTGGCTTGATTACTATGAGTAGAATTGTAATTTATTTTCCCAAAAGTATAACTGATATTAAACTAATAATTGAAACATTTTTTATTGTCATGGGAAATTAAATACATAGTATCTGAAAAAACCTGTAGTATGAAATCTATGACATGTTTATGTCAACATGCCATGCAGAATCTGTAATTTATTGAACAACAGATTCTAATAACCAAACCAATCATTAGTTTTATTAAACTAATGTTTATTAGTTTATTAGTTTTATTTCCTTTGTGAAGCAAAGAAATGGATAATGTTTTAATTTTAGATAAAATACAATGCTAAACATGACTTTTACCTCTGTACCTTAAATATACAATGTAACAAAGGATTTGAAATTTCACAGATAAAATGAAACAGAGTTCTATATAAAAAAAAACTATTCCTAATCTAAGAAAATATTTTGGTAAATTGAGTACAGGTAACTAATTAATGTGATATCATAAATCTGGCCAGAAAAGTAAATGACTTTGGCCTTAGACAGATGTGAAATGCTTCACTCAAAATATATGTGAAATGCTTCACTCAAAATATAAAATTATTTTCCAAATAACTGGAATTAATTCAGAGTTTTCTTTTACTGCCTGAATTGCTACCACAAAAACATAAAAGCCTTAAAACATATGGTCACAACATTCTTTGTATGATGAAATCCTACTCCTAATGATTAATACAAAACTTGGTATTTGTTGGATATTAACAAATTTCTTCTTTTGCTTAAGTATTCTTGTATGTATAAGACCCATAATGAGAACATATTCATGAAAAATGTGTGTCAAGAAAATCTTATCCAAATTAAGGAAGTATATTTGAAAGAAAGGAAAATGTTGAAGTTCAAAAAACTGGTCTGTGACTAATTTCCTTCCTTATTTTCAGGACAGTAAGAACCACTTTTAACAAATCTAATACTCTATTAGTATGCTGTGATAGAATAAACATATTAAAATGACTCTTGTAAACATATCTTCCTACTGTGTGGTTTTGTATACACAATTGTCTACAGTGTACTGTGTATGGATACAGTTATCCAGCCAAAACAATGGGAATATTTCATAGTTTACCCACTATATGATCAATGAAGCAATCATTCCTCTATTAAATTATGTAATTCATTTACTTGGGATCAGAGAGTACATGTTGAAAGTCTTTCTTCAGTGCATCTTAGACCTTATCTTTATTCACACATGTAGTGAAAATATTAATAATTGTTTGATTTTTAATAGGGCTTCCAATTCCTGTAGTCCTATGCCCACATTTTAACTCAAAACTCAAAGACAAGTGACACACTTGAAGAATACATTTATTTATAGCCCAGATGAAGAGGTGCTAATCGAGATAAACAAAAAACTTAAAATTTTAAGAAAAAAGATTAAAAATACGCCATATAGATATCAATATACAAATTTATAGTAGCCTTAAATATAAAACTTTAAATGCAATATAGGGATATTATTTTTAGTGTAAAAAAGTCAAAGATCTGATGAAATTTTTGGTGATGTTATGCAGAAGTTTTCACATTGGGTTGGAGGTAGGAAATGATAAAAAGTGGGAAATGCAGTTAGGGACCTGAAGTCGTAGAAGACATTTATCACTTCTACAAATACATTTTTCACATGTCTCAATGTTTTAGTGACTTTCTCATTGCTGGGACAGAATGCCTGACACCCACAAGTTAAAGAAGTAAAGGTTATTTTAGCTCAGTTTGTAGAGGTTTCAGTTCATAATCACCTGACTCTGAGGCAGGATGGCTTGGCAGAGGGGCAGGCAGAGGACAATACATGGTAAGGCAGGAAAAAGCTTTCTTTGTTCCCTTTTTATTTCATTCAGGCTACATGCCTATTGATTGGTGCCACTGAACTCAGAATGCAACTTCTGTCTTCAGTAGACCCTTTCAGCCACACCCAGAACTACGTTCACACAATAAAGAAATCAGTTCCATTATCACACACCCTTGATCCAGAATCATACACCCATGATCTAGCCACTTTCCATAGCCATACCTATGACTACTATGAGGGAATTCGTAGATATAAACCATAACAACCAGAAATTCCATTTACAGGAATTTACTAAGGAATTTATCAAGAGCAAATATTGTATGACCTAATGTAATTCTATGTATATTACATAGTATAAATATATAATCTAAAAATGAGTATATATTACAGTTTCATGGTTTCTCTTATTAGGAATCTGTCAATGGTTCATTAAGTTCAGGATTAAAAATGCTCTCCAAATTCTTACTATATTAAATTCTTGGTTTCCAGTATACGAAAGTTGGGGAACTTCATGGATTGGGTGGGGTGCTCTGACTTGATCAAGAGAATTAATCCACTGATGAGAACATTGGCTGAAGAGGCTTCTGGGAGGAGAGCCATGCAAGAGGAAGTGGGTAAGTGGAGCATGTGCCTTTGAGGGGTATCTTTTTCCCCCATGAATCCTCTTCTGGTTCTTTCTGTTTGAAACTCATCCCCATTGTCAGGAGGTGAAGGATTTTGTTCAACCACATTCTTCTTTCATGATGCTCTGCCTTACCTCACACTCAAAGAAATACAATAGGAATGAAAACTTTTGAACCTATGAGCCACAATAAACCTTTCTTCTCTTAAATTACTTTTCTCAGGTATTTTCCCACAGCATCAAAAAATCTAACATGTGACTTAACTGTGTTTTCTGCTTCAAAATCCATACAGCCTGCTAGGAAGGAATTACAGTAGTGGGTGCTATTAAGAGATCACACTTGAACAAAATTCCAGCCAGCTTTCCAGGTTTACATGGTGGGTGACAGAATTTAACTTCATAGGTGGTGGATTGAGAGATTCACCTTGTTTCCAGATGCCGGCTGGATGCCCTGAGTTGTTTTCCTTGGTAACCTATTTATTATGGGTCTCTGTTTTAACAAAGTATGCAAACTAATCAAGGGACACAGAAAAACCAGCTAGACAGTTTATGAATTCTTATGTAATGTTCTCATTGCAGTGACATCATTTCATCATTACTACAGTCTGTTGATTGCAAAGAAGTTAAAAGTTTCTATTTCATTTCACACATATAAATATCTTAGAAGTGATCCTTTGATTCTTAAAAAAATAAAAAAACAAAACTGAATAAAGTGAATTTGAAAACTTTATGTTATCCATGGATGGAAACTGAAGTTGTGAGTGGCAAGAATGGAATGAGATGGAATAAAATGTAAAGTAAATTTCTGTAAAGTACTATAACTTTGTGAGTTGTTTTTTTTTTTTTTTTTAAGAATCAAACTCACAACCTTGTGCTTACCAGGCAACATGGTGCTGTTGAGCTGTATCCCTAAACCCAGCACTGGAACTTTGAATAAAATAAATATTTACATAATTAGTATAGGTAGATACAATGAAATAAACATGCACTAAAATTAAACAAATACAGAAAACAAAACTATGTGCTAATACTGTATTGGCAACTGTCCCGCATCATGTACAAAACATGTTATCAATTCTGAAACACAGTGGGCTGACACTGACTCTTACAAAAATATAGGGTCAGTGCAAAAAAGAAGAAATGAATGTTGTGATTTCAATAGGATTTTCCCCCTCCACGTCTAAAGCATGACTGCCAGAATCTTCTTTTTGAGGAAGGTCCTTGTTAACCTCCTTGGGTTCTGATGCTGTTCTGGGCATCTGCCTGTCCTATTTTTTCCCGCTTCCCTGCTATCTGCTGACTTCTCAGTTTAGAAATCTACATGGGATCACACTCTCATTCTATGCAATAATCAAAATTTCCATCAGTATTTGAAACAGTCAATGTATATGACACAAGGTTTATCTTGACTCAGAATTTCAGAGATTTCCATCCATGAACTCTTGCCCCAGTGCTTTTGGGCCTGTGATGGCACATTGTTAACATTCTTCTAGTTTATTGTACCTCATAACAATCTTTTATTCTTATGGCTTTACACGTAGCTTAAGATAGAATTGCAAAATTAGTCATCCTAGATTTACATAGTGTTTAAGGAAATTCATGGGAAATATTTACCAATTAATTCTATATTTAAATACAAGAACATTATGAATAAACATTATGCCTCCAAAGTGAGCACATAAAAAAAGCGGTAGAAAGTCATTCAAGGATAGAACATGGAAGCAAGGGTACTGGTTTATTGAAGAAGTGCTGATTAAATCATGTTTCAATTGATAATTAGCAGATGGATTTATAGACAGATGATAGATCCACATACATAGATTGAATATAGAAACATTCTCAGTCTAAAAGACACTTAAGCATTCCAGCCATGTTTTCCCATTACAAGAGCATAACCAATTTCTCTGACTTGATTTAGCATCAGACATCAAGTAAATGAGCTAAGATAGAAATAGATTCCTTAAGTGATAGACCAGTCATTCTCTTTGAAGTTGCCCTACATGCAGTGAAGGTTATTATGTTGTTAACTAATTGCCAGTCATAAGGAATGTAAACCAAAGAAAAAGAATTTTTGTGTTTTAAAAACATAATACATAGAAGGATATAGAAATTACTTTGTTAATATGGCAACCAAATGAGCACAGGTCAAATTTTAATTTCCTTCTTCATACAAAATATAGATGTACAAAGAATATCAATGTCTGCCTTTCTCTCTGACTCTGCCTATTTTTTTCTCCAAGGTCTAAAACTTAGGCATTCTGTACAAAGAATATTTTAGAGAAAGATTGCAAAAATAATTTCTCATCTTCTTTTCTGATAAAAGTTTACTTACATAAAATCTCCTATTACTATCACTATATTCAATATCATAAGCTACTTTTGAAAATAACATAATATTTTTCTGGTACTAATTCTCCATTTATTTTATCAAAGAAAACAATTTATGCAGGAGTGTGAAAATGTCATGGAAAAATTTGTATAAATTTTAAAATGTGCAGTATTTATAATTCGTGTCATCAATATTTTAAGAAATGCATGTTTACCAAAGTCAGCACAGTTCTACTTTGTTCTTTTAAAAACAGTATAGATAGACTATACTAAAGGGAAAATTTTAAAAGATGTAGATACTTTTCAATATTATAAATTATTAAAATGTAATTAATTATATAAATATGGTAAGTTTATTGCTGAGGGGTGGATGGCCAATACTAGTCAAATCTCACAAAACCAGAATGCTGACTGGGATGCCAAGAGTAAAAAATCCTGGTTTAAATGATTTCACCTTGAGAAGAGAATCTCAGACTGCTATGGTCACTCAGAGCCACCTTGTGAAAGGTACACACAAGTTCATCCATTTAGTACTCAAGGGCTGCCACAGTCATTGTCTAAGGCGACCTGGCTACTGTTTCAGCTCAAAGCAGGACTCAACAGCACCCAGGCAGGGCTGGTTTTTCATGCATGAAGAATGCAAGAGTAGTGGGATTATGGAGGCTTGCATCCAAATCTCAACGAAACAAAACAAAACAAAACAAAAGAAACAAGAAACCTGAGAAGCAAGACAAAATGTGAAACAGCGTCACAGATCCCTCCCACCAGGGACCCTGAGAGTGAAATGCTTTAAATTCTAAAGTTAGGTCAGCATTACAATTGAAACATGTAGTTGGCAGGAGCATGAAATATATGCCACAAAATTGAAGATGGTGAACAGAGTCAAGCCAAGAGAAAGACTGTGTGAACAAAAAGTTATAGTGAGGAGACTCCTCAAGGTCTTTTGAATCATATCTTGCCACAAGCTACTCTGGGTGCTGGACATGGAACTACAGGATTTAGTGCTCTCCCTGCTGGATCTTGGTCTTCTTTTGGTCCAAATCTTTCTCTTTCTCTCTTTCTCTTTCTCTTTCTTTCTCTTTCTCTCTTTCTCTTGCTTTCTCTCTCTGTCTCTCTCTCTCTCTGTAATGAAAATATTTGCCTTGTTCCACTTTATATTTGAATATATTTAGCTTTCCTTGTGACTCACACTCTAGAGTTTGCCTTGAGCTTCAGAGTAGACTTTAGACTTGAAATTTTCAGCAATGCTAGAAAGGTTCAGAATTTGACTACTCTTAGAAATGAACTAATAGTATTTTACCTAATGAGATGGACATAAGTGTCTTAGGGCCTAGGGTAAAATGTTACTATCTGGAAATATATCCCACCAATATATCCAACCAATATCCCGCCAATATCCTTGTGTTTAGATTTAGGACTTTTGGTAAGTGATTAGATCATAGGAGTAACATTCACTGAACAAAATCGCTGATGATTCATAGCTGAATGTGCAGTTACCATGTGGGATGTGGTCAAAAGAGACAATTCACTGGGAATGTGATGTGGAGATTCTGAACTTCACACTGACTCCCCCACCACACATTTTTTTGGTTGCAATTGGTTGAACAGTTTTCTTCTGGAAGGTACTTTTGCCACACTATTTTTTTTTTCTTGGAATGAGTGAATCATGGATTGTGGCTTTTCTGACTATGGGCCAAATAAATCTCTCTTTCTTAAAGTTGTGGGATATTAGATATTTTTCTTCAGCAATCATAAAGTAATTAATCCACTTAGATTATTGGGAATTTTGTCCCTAAAAGTTTGACAGGTGATAAATCATATCATAAATTAGGGCCAAAGTGTAGAATTCCTAGCTAAATATGCCTTATATAATTGTCATCAAATAAACTCAGATACTACATGAATTTAAATGTATGACTAGAAAATCAATAACCAACTTAGGTATGTTCTTATTTTGGAAATAAAAATCATCTATTTTAACTTTCATGATCACAATTATTTTATTCAATCAATATAATAAAAGATTTTTCAGTCTCAAATTTTTTCAATAGAAAAATAAATTAAGACCACAAAAATGGTAAAGTATTTTTACTGCATTGTAAATTTCAGTGGTAAATTACTTTAAATGAATATTCCTACATGGGCATTGCAATATGAAACATCTTTACAAAATTGCTCAAAAATTTACTGTGGGTAACAAATTTTCTACCTCTTGAGCATAAGAAGATATTCTACCAACTTTATTATTCTTTTTAAATTTTACTTTATATTATTGTGCCACATCATTATAAAACCTTTTATTCACAATGTTTTATAAAAATAAATATAAAATTCCAAGTCACTTCATAAA
Organism: Hydrochoerus hydrochaeris; assembly: GCA_004027455.1. NCBI lineage: Eukaryota > Metazoa > Chordata > Mammalia > Rodentia > Hydrochaeridae > Hydrochoerus > Hydrochoerus hydrochaeris. The sequence goes on from PVLA01003358.1 coordinate 133,886, forward strand.
GCACTTTTCAATAAGCTATGATGTTTCATAACCTTTGACCTTAATTCACAGTTACACATTCAGATAATAGTCATGTTAATTTTATTAGTCTTACATGTGTTCCATATTGCTATCAAGTAAAATAGTGATGCATGCTCTAGTTTCCCAATGATCCTCAGATTTCACCCAGAAACAATAAAGTGGTACTTGAGAATGAAGTGCTATATTTTATGGGTGTTAGGGTTAAGATTTCTAAGAGACACAAATGCACACTATATAGACATAAACTTTCCACTAGAAATTATTTTCGTGACTATTTCTATTTGGTTATACTTTAGCAGTTATTTATTAATATATACATTTGATGACTGCTGACCATGCACTTTAGGAAACATTGATGACATGACCTTTATTCCTTACTTGAATGTTTTATTTTGATCTCAGACTTAAAAACTAGAGAAAATATGGACTTATACTATCTAGATTTTTATTTGGTTTTGCTTTGATTTGATCAGAATGTTCAGAAATACATTCAAAATGTTTATTTAAAGTTTTTATCATTGTTTACATAAAACATCATTTTTTTCTTATTATGACAGGTTTTATTATTAAAGTATAATGTGCCTTCATAGTGCATAAAATATGTGATATTTTCTTAAGTCTTTCTTTTCAGAATTTTCTTAAATGTCTTTTGTCTACACATGTAACATTTTAATTATTGTGACTATTGTTAAAAAAATCTAATAATACTTAATACTAACTTAACAGATTCATTAAAAACTAATTACTTGAACTTACATTGATAAGAAGAATGAGTCATGATGACTTGTAGCTTAATTTAAATATGAGTCCATGAACATGAGAATTTCTATAATTTCTGATGTAATTATATTTTAGCACGTATTAATGGATAGATGCATTGGTGAAAGTTATGTTACTTATATGAACTACTGTGGGTATAATAACTGATATGTTATTTACAATGTAGATGAGCAATTAGTTAAATTTCATGTATCTTAATGTTAAGTACTGGCTTGTAAATTATTTAAAAAGCATGTAGTTCCTAGAATGTTTAGGTCAACACCATGCACACATTTCCACAAATTTTCTAGGCGACCACACGTAGCATACAACCTGGTACACTGTTCCAGCTACCATGCAGACACTAGCTTCCAACTTACCCAGTCCTTATTTATAGTTACATTTTCAGTATCTAGACTTTTCAAAAGTCTCAAATAAATATTGTAACCTCAAAGCTCTCATGACTTCCATTTCTCTCATAATTAAAGCCAAAATCTGAATGTGAGCCATAGTGCCCTTCTTCAGATTTTATCTAAAAATGTTACTTTCTTGGGGAAGTTTTTCTGTTTTTAATTACACTCTACTAACACCCTGCCTGTAGTACTTCAAGTATACTTTGGCTAATTATTTGTTTAATTATTTCTTATGTTTTGTTCTGGTAAAATACACCTAACATAGATTTTAACATTTTGAAATTGTTCAGTTTAGAGTTATTAGGTATATTCATATTGTGTGCAATCATCAACCCTGTTATCTCAAGAATTCTTTAACTTCCAAAACTGAAACTCAGTACAGTACATGTTAAATTACAACTGCTCAATCTTTCTCCACAGCAACTAGAAACTACCCACTTTCTGTCTCAACAGTTGATGACATTAGATGCCTTGTGTGAGATTATTTAATACTTACCATAGAGCATACATATTTTGCTTAGTTACTCAAGTTCATCCAGATGTCATTATTTCCTTACTTTTGAAAAATGAGCAGTATTCCATTGTATGGATATGTTTCCTTATCTTTCATCACTTGATGGACCCTTGAGTCATTTCCGTATTTTAATTATTGTGAATAATGATGCAATAGATAAGAATGTAACATTATCTTTTTGAAACCCTGTTACTAATTCCCTTTGGTATATCTTATAATTGAATTTCTTATTTAATCATTTTTATTATACCATTTGTTTTCATTATTTCATTTTTTACAACAAATGACTTTAGGAGCACAGAATCACTAAAACTACACACTGGTTATCATTCTCTTATTTTTAATTTGATTTCATTTTTTGTCACAATCATACTTGCTATAGTATTATTGGTTTTATCAATCATTGTAAAACAATAATTTCTCATTTTTATTTTTTAGCGAGTAAAATTCTTCTAATTTCTTGTTCTGTGTTTAAATATTTTAGTAGCTTCAGCTCTTTCAAAGCTTTGGCTTGAAAATCTAGTTAATTTATTTTAACCATGTTGCTTTCCATTATTTACCTTAAGGTTTCTTTTTTTATTTTTGAATAATACCATGTCTGTATCCTATGATTTTAACATGACAAAATTTAAAGTGCTATAAATACACTAGATTATTCTTGTGATAACATATTCCTTCTTTGATCATTAGTCTAGGAGGTAACATATTTTTATTTTATAGATATATGTTAACAATAACATTTTACTGACAAATCATAGGCTTAAATTTTATCTTGTACTTTTAAACCATGTTTTATATCAATTATTAAAACTGTTTTCATTCTGTGTGGCTTAATATTCTCTGTATATATGTATATAAGTTTCTAGATGATTTAAAAATAAAATGCAAGTTTTATTATATTGAAGTTAATTTTTTGAGAGTGTAGATATCCAATACTGATATGCAACTCTTCAAAGCAAGGATTCAAAATTTAATTAATTAATTTATTTTTTGAGACACGGTCTTGCTTTGTAGTACAGGAGGGTCTGAACTCACTATGTAGCCCAGGCTGGTCTCAAACTCTTGACAATCCTTGTGTCTCAGCTTCCCTAGTGCAGGGATTAGAGGTATGCTCTACTATGAGTAGTTTACATTAAATTTTTAAGGAAAGAATTTTTTTTTAAAGTTTAACTAAAAGTTTAAAAAGAGTTTTAGATTTTTTTTAAAAAAAGTTCTTTCCTTAAAAATCAAATTAAAACCAGGCTTGGTGCTCAATGTTATAAGTGCCTGCTTGGAAATACAAGATCTTGAGTTTGTTTCCTGATACCATAAAAAGAAAGGGAAAAATATTTAATTCTGCAGACCAACTTCTAGGAGGGAGTTGCATAAGCTTTTAACCACATGTAATTCCAAATACTCTTTCAGTAGGCTCATAGTCTTCATAAAACCCTAATTGACTAATGTATAAATATATAATTTATAATCTATATGTTGAAAACAAGTTCCAAAAATAACACATTCTGTAAAAAATAAAGTAAAAAATTAGATTATAATAATTTACAATGTGTGAACATTTTGGAGATACAGTTAGTAATCTATACTAACAAGGTCTCTATCACAAAATTAAATGGGATCATATAAAATTTTTAAAATAATAACTACTTTCTATAAAAAATCTTTTTGATGTATTTTTGTATTAAACTTATTTTCCTCTAAATATATTGTAACCGAAACCCCACAAACTAAAAAGTCTACTAATACTGTCAAGTTTTAGCTTTTACTTTGGTTATTTCCTGTACAAGGTCTTTGGTGTACTGCTAGTAGCATTCAACTTTATCCTTTTTCTCAAGAACATTTGTCAAGAATATAAATCTTATTTTTTCTTTTCCCTTCATTCCTAGAAGGATAAACTGAAACAAAGCTTTGTAAATGAGGAGAAAAAGGACTGAAGAGAGGAAAGGGATAGATAAAAACAAGAACTGAGAAATATTATGAATAGGTACAAATTCACTATGATGAATGAGGTCATTATGTATATCTAAATCATACCAATAAATTAATAAAATACATAGACCATCTGAAAAACTAAATTAATAAAATACATAGACCATCTGAAAAACTAAATTAATAAAATACATAGACCATCTGAAAAACTAAATTTTCCACTTTAAAAGAAAAGAAATATTAGAACCTCACTACATCATATCAGATTAGCATTATTACATGATTACAAAGAATTTATGTTTTCCAATTTTTCATTCTTTTTCTATACCATATTTTACAAGAAAAAAATCTTTGGATCATGCGAGTCAAAGTTATATAATTAAGAGTTTTTCTTGTCTGAAGCTTGTATAAATATTCTTGTCTGAAGCTTGTATAAATATTTTGGCATGGGATTTCAGGTCAAAAGTACCAAGCAGTGTTCTATCAAACATAAAAGAAATATATCAGAATATCATTTGAATGTATTGATAGCAAACCCAAACAATGGCTTAAATTAGAGAGATTAACAAAGTTTTATTTAAAAACTGAATATATCAATTAAAAATTCAAAAGTTAAAAATAACAAATAATAAATTAAAAGTAACAAAAGTTTATCCAAGCTAGAGAAATTATAGAAACTTGGTTATCAGGACAATTTGGGGTCTTTGTTATTGAATCAAAAAAAAGTCTAGTCATTCTTCTTTATCAATAATACTTAAGATCAAAGTTCATGCAGAAAGGAGATTGCAAGATGGCTGACTGAGTGGCAGCACTGTAAGAGAGCTTCTCTGAGAAAAAAAAATAAATAAAAACAACTCAGATGCTGGAATCTGGCAACATGGAGAAAGCCAAACAAAAGGAGAGGAATGCTCATGACCCAGGAAGAAACTGAGGAAAAAGAAAAAGAAAAAAAAAGAAGAAAAAGAAGCATGGACAGAGAGCTGGAACAGGGTAAGCCCCAATCGCTTTACTGGCAAGTCTTAAATTCAGGTGACTCACGATCAAGCTGAGATCATGGCCCTGCCGAGAGCGGGGGTTGGTGAGCTCCAGACACTCAGCTGGGGGAGGCTCTGAGACGGGAAGCGGAAACAGCCAGTCAAGCTGCACGAACTTTGGTGAGTGATGGGAACTGGAATCCCCAAACCGGGAGGACTGGCTGTGCGACATTTTGGAGTTGGGCAGGGCCAGCTTGAATTGGGGCCCTAGGCAGCATCTGCTGATGACTCCTAGGCCAAAGCAGATTGGTGGGATCTGCTTGGGCTGGGCCACGCCCCTGGTTGAAACCCAGTAGCCAGGGAGGAGGCTTTCCTGGGCCAGTGACATCCCCAGGGAACACACAAACCTGTTGAAGCATAAACTGGTTGATTGGCATAGAGGGAGGAGCCGGCTCTCAGCCTGCAACTCACAGATCTGCTGCAGACTGAGGGGCGGTACTTCCCTAGCAAGTGTGCTGCAGAAAAACTGTAAGCAAAAAGAAAGGCCCAGAGACCTCCACCACCCACCCGTCTGAAGGGGGCTGAAAACATGACAAGACAGAGAAAGAGCAAAAGGTCCCCAACCGTGGAAACAGGGAAAGTGAGTTCAACAGAAGTAAATGCAGAGGAGGTTGAGAGCAGCAAACCTGTAATGTCAGAGACAGCCTCATCAGAAATAAAGAAATACATCCGTGACCTCATCGCCAAATTTAAATCTGAAATTCTAACTCAGGTGAAGCAAGATGTAAGAAGACTAATAAAAGAAGTCCTGGGTAATCCTCAAGTAGACACAAATGAAAGAACAGAGGAACCCAGAGAAAGGAGAGAAGCTTTAGATGAAGAATATAAACAAAACCTAGAATATATGAAACAGATCCCAAGAGAATATCAGGAAATTAAAAACTCCATTGAAACCTGGCAAAACCTTTTAACAGAAACTAAAGACAAACTTTCAAAACTTCAAGATAGACTTGCAAAGTATGATCATGAAAGGAAGGATCTCTTAAAAATAATAAGGAAACAGGAAGCAATGATACAAAAGCTAGAAGATGACAAGAGGATTTATAACCTAAGAATAAAATATGTGAATGAAGATGCAGCAACAAATACAAATGAAATGAAAAGTCTAGTCACAGAAATAATTAAGGAAAACTTCCCAAACATAGGTAATGGAAGTGAAGTTCAGATAAATGAAACATATAGAACTCCAGCCAGCTACATCCCAAACAGATCTACACCCAGACATATAATTATCAGGATGCCAGAAGTCCATCACAAGAACAGAATATTAAAAGTGGTCAGAGAATAGAAACAGATTACCTATAAAGGAAAACTCATCAAAATCACAGTGGACTTTCAACGCAAACCATCAAATCATGAAGAAATTGGAGCGAAATCTTCCAAGCCCTGAAAGAAAATAACCTCCAACCCAGAATGATGTACCCTGCAAAACTGTCTCTCAAAATTAATGGAGAGACAAGATATTTCCACAACAAAGAGGAACTGGGGGAGTTTGTGACCACTAATCCAACCCTGCAAAGAATACTGAAGGACATTCTAGAGAAAGAGAAGAAAACCACCTGGGTTCCAGGAATAATGGCAGAAAGGCCTCAAAGGAAGGGGCAGACAGTGGAATCAAGGAGAAATGTAAACAAATAACAACAGAAAAATAGCATGACAGAGATAAGACAGAGAAGATTGGTTATATCACTGTTTTATCTTGACTGATTTTATTTGAACCTGGTATGCTTGAGAGTGTCAAGTCTGAGAGTAGGGGCAACTACTCTGAAGATGACGGGATTCAATAGGATACCCATTCTGGTTTGATTGTTAACTGCCTTTGAAGTCCTATAATGTCTCCAATGTTTAGATTTTATTAATAATGTAAAGCAATGCTAAGTTTATATTATATTTGACAATACAGACAATTTTATTGAAAATAACTAGAGACATCATAGTGACTACTGTAGATCACCTAATGCTGTGTTTTTGTATGTTCTTTTCATTTCATGTTTCTCTAGGAATTTGTATTGCTGACTTGTTTTGATTTGTTTCTCCCTGTACTACAGAAAGGCTAGGTATATGTGTAGAGACTTATACATGTGTAGAACTTCTAAGTAGTTTACAAGAATGGAATATAGTTATTGTAAAGGAAAAAAAGGAAAAGAGAATATTCTAAAGGATATAACTGCATGTATGTTTGAGTGTGTGGAATTAATAACCATGTTGCTAAAGTTTTAGTTGGATAGATGAGCAAAACTGCAGTCTCACTGTTTCGATGTTCACTTTGTGGACTTTAGATTTGTAACTTGAACAACTGCATCTAAGAGGAAAGTATATAATTATCAACTAGTGATTTTTACAGGTTATTATTTTTGTTTTTGTTTTGTTTTTGAGATTTTGTATTGTTTCTACCCTCTTTCCATTTCAAAAATTTTTATTTAAATAAAACAATTTAAAAAAGGCAAGAGGAGGAAAAGAAAGTGCTTTAAAATAGATAACTGTAACCTTAAGTGTGTAGGATTGATAACCATGTTGCTAAGTTTTTGTTGGGTTGGTGAATAAAGTGTTTGCAGCCTCACTGTTTGAATGTCCACTTTGTATGCTTTAATTTTGTAACTGGAACAACTATATCCTAGAAGACAATATGTAATGTATCAAATAGTGATTTGTTACTGTTTATTTTTTTTGAAATTCTGTATCGTTTTTACCCTTTTTCTTCTCCCCTCTTTAAATAAAGTTCATGCAGAAATAAAAGCAAAACTATCTGTTTCCTAATAATTACCTATAAAATATTGAGGACTTACATATCTGTATTTAATATTAATATTTAAGTTAATGCTGAGTTCTTCATTGCATGTATGCATGTTCATCTAAACATTTCTGTGGTGTATTACTTATATTACTTTTAAGAGGGAAGGAGCCATGAATATATCCTTTACTTAATTCACACTCTTAGGTCAGTCCTATGATCGGCATTTAACAGTCATTTCTATTATTTTGTCAACAATATGCTGAGAAAGAAATATTTCCTTTTTGAGAAATAAGGTACTTACTGAAAGAACACTTTATCCTTGTATGCTGAAATATTCTGCTTAAAAAAGTATTCTTCCATTAAATAAAATGAATTATTGTTTCTGATAGTATTTTATGAAACATTTTGAACTTTTTTTCAATATAGACAAATATTATAAAATATCAGCAAACACTAGAAAAAAATCAAAATACTATTGGAACACTTCCCTGAGCCACTGCATTTTGTCTCAGTCAGTGCTCACCAGAGAAACAGACTTAATGCAAGGTATGCAAATATATAGGACTCAAAAAGAATGGCCACCCACGGGGCGGGAGGTGGAAGACTATGAAGGGGCTGCCTTTGTCCCAGAGATCTAAAGGATCCAGTCAAGGCCCTGGAGTGCATTCCAGTGTGCCACATGAGTCTATAGCAGGAGGCAGAATCCTCTGAGGGAAGGAGAAAGAATGTGTTCCAGGAGCCTGAAGACTGCACTGAAAGCAAGGAGATGACATCCAAGGGGAAGGTAGACACAGGAGCTAGTTGAAAAAAAGCGGAAATGGCCTTCCTTCTTCCTTTCCCTTTTATTCCATCCAGTCTGTGAGCCTATTGCTTGGTGCCACTCCCACCAATGGTGATTCTCCTGTCTTCAGTAAATACTTTCAGCCACATCCACAGCAGTGCGGATCCAATTTAGTAGGGTGTTTCTTACTTACATTGACACAATCAGTTAACTACTGCACAGCTATATCTTGTCTATTTGTAGGCTATACATTTTATTTAAAATATCAAGCATGAATTTCACAGGATAAATTGAATTTAGTGGAAATTCATTTTATTACAATAAGCAAGAAATATTTGAACAAGGATCATCCATCATTGAGATAAATTTGACAAGTAATTTTATCTTTACCTTAGTTATAGGTTTTGTAATTTTACAGAACAATTTTTATTTGAATAATTGCTTGTCCTACAGTTCTGTTAGTATACCATGTTATTATATTATTTCATATGTTGATGTGTTAAATTATGAGTTCTAAATTCCTAATGCAGGGAATAATGTAATCCCATAACATAATGACAAATTAATCCCATAAACACAAACCGTTTTGCACTTATTTAAATACATGTATATGACAGTTTATACTAACATTTAATCTTAAATGTCAATCATTTTTCAAAATTACCTTCTCTGCAGCTCATATTTTAAGACAGTTCATGGAAGTACCATGACAATAGTTTAAAATAATCTGGTAAATAAAAGCACTTTAAGAACATTAACTTTTACTTTGTATACTCTGTTGAAAGTCTCAAATGTTTTATTGAAAGAACCTTTTGTCAGCCACATAAATGCTATTTCCAGCTTTTAAAGCTTTCTATACATAATGTTTCTCTTTTATTTTATAATCTATTAGCACAAGAAAATCATGCAAATATCCTGTGACTAAAACATAATGCTAAGCATAGAGAAACTCAAATTTATTCTATTTAAGGTACAAATTTTGTTCTTCCACTGCACACATAATAGATTTTCAAAATAATTATGCTTAATCTTGTTTTTCTGACACTCAGTATATTAATGTACATATTCCTTGTACTTAAGATGTTAACATTGATATTTTAGAAAACAAAAACATTATATGCTTATGCATTTAAAAGTACATTACAGAAATTCAAAACCTTTGAACAACTGTAGCTGAGTCTATTCCAATGGCTTATAGGAATGTCATCAAAATATAATAAAATGTAATATTTCAAGGAGCCACTGAAATCAATTAGACCTTCCACATCATTTTTTTCCATGGGGGCTTAGTTTTAGAATACACATCACCATTTATTTTTCTTTGTTTGTTTGTTTATTTTGGGGTTTTTTTTGGTACTGGGAATGAACTCAAGACCTCACACTTGCGAGGCAGGCACTTGTGCAACTGAGCTAAATCTCCAGCCCACCCATCACTGTTTAATATCCACTTTCATCATTGTAAGATTAATTCTGGTTTTAACATTATGATGAAAGACTATGTTCTTCACTGGTCCTAATTTTTATGGTCAATCCACTAATTCTTCAGGATGCACAGTGACTACAGCTCCTCAGCAGTTATTTGGTATTTTTCTCAAAACCAATATGAGTTACAATACTATTTTCCTACTCCACATGGGACTACTGAGGTCGACTGTGGTGCTTTTTAGACAATAATTTTAATGAGAGCTAACACAAGACAAGCTACAATTGATTAAATTGCCTGACACCCACTTTTCAAAGGTGTACCATTTAAGAAAATCTTATATCTTCTCTAAAAACGTCAAAGTTCATTGAGTTTTATCTTTATAATCTCTCTTGTTTCTATCTTCACTTTAGTTTTGTAATATTTTATTTCCATATTTTCTTTAAATTAAAAAACCTACTATTACTATTTTCAATTTGTTTTAGCATATCCAATTTCTTTTTTCCCCAATACATGTATTGTATTTTAATATCTTCTGATTTCCTATAAACAACTGATCTAATAAAAAAGAAAATAAATTTTTCTTCTCTAAAGGACCTGTCTCATAGTACTTTCATAAATTTCATAGCATTTTATAGTGCTATTCAAATTTTCAATAATCCAGTTTGACTCATTAATTTTCTAATATTTGCTTTATCTCCTGTTAGTTTTTCTCTCTGAATGTGTATATAAACAGTTTTGCTCTTTTCTCCTGCCTGTATATTCACTCTCCATACATTTTTCAAAAGGGCAAATAAACATTGCTTCCTTTATTATACTTAACCAAGAAATAATAATGTAAAAGGGTTTAACACTGGAAAAATTTTAATGATCAAAGTAGTTAACAAAATAATCATAAAACCTAAAATTAAAATAATGGAAAATGAGATATTATAGTAGCCATTTTTTATTTTCTGTTACTTGGTTCAGAATGCCTTGTAATAGTTTCATTCTCTTGAATGCTTTTATTCTATTTTGTTATGTTTGATATTACTGTCTGTGAAGCTATGCTCAACTATTTCAAAGAAAGAGATATTATGGTAGCTATTGTTGATACCCAATTGTCTTGTTGTGAAGTGCTGTGTTGCTTGTATTGTTCTGTTCTGATCTGCGTTGTTCTGTCCTCTTTTGTTTTATCCTCTGTAAAATCAAATTTTAAAAAATTTAAAAAATTTTTAAAAATAAAAAAATAAAATAAAAGGGCCAGGTTAATTTGAGATTAAAGTATTTTGGTCAGATGTAATTAACTTTCCATCAGTAATTTTATATATATATTATAATTTTTATATCTATAGTTTATAATTATAATTTATAATACATATATATTATTCATGTTTTATATATATATATATAATATATGAACACATAGATTATTGGTGGGTAAAGAACTTGAGGTAATCACCAAGAATGCACCCAAACTAAAAATGAGCACAAAACTATGGTCAACATTTTTCAATATGAAATTAGTTAGTATGAAAAAATGTTGCCCAGTAGAGAAAAAATATTGAAAAGAAGAATTTTATGGTGTTTTATTTTGTTTCTTGAGGAAAAAATTTAATATTATGACATTTCTCACTTTATTCTACCAAGATCATTTGACTGTGAGCAATGCATGAGAAACATATAAGAAAATACAAAATGTTTAAAGAACCAGTCATCTCCAAGAAATTCCTGTAAAGACCTAGGAAAAGTTAGTGTGAGATATTGTGGTGGCTGTTCCACAATATATGTTTCACTGACAGTTTTCAGTCAGTTAGTAATAACATAAACATCTTAAATATTCTTAAAGATAATACTTAAGGTATTCATCTATAGCTGCATAGTGATTCAAATAGAAGAAACATGTAGTAACTCAGGAGGAAAAAATGCATTCCCTTACTCAAGGGAAAAAAATACTGCTGAATAAAATCAATAGAAGCAACAAATGCACCAATGCCGTGTTTCGTGACTGTTACCTTAAAGTATCACTAGTGATATTTTTTGTCTTAAAAAAGACCAGCAAAAAAGTACAGTATGAAACCATGACTGTGATAAAGTTGGCAATGCAAAAATAACCAAACATTAGGAAAGCACAACAGTAGATGAGAAAAAGTTCTATGAACTTTAATTTCCTAACTTCTGGGAAATGAAGTTTCATTTCAGAATTTAAGCAATCATTATGAAGAGAACTATCAGAATTTTGAAATTAATAATGACATATAGAGCTTAAATCAGAATAAGCACTAATAACTCCAGAGGAAATTTAAATGCATTTATTTTCTCATTTTTTCACATTAGGATTTGTGTTAGCACTGTCTAAAGTTGACATTTCTCAACCAAGAAGTGGAAATCTAAACATATTAGGTAGCGTACAAAGCTTTTGTACGGAGCAATTTAAAAATTAGTGCAAACAAAATATAAACAAATACATAAGTAGAAGAGAAAAAAACTCACAAACTAAAATACTGTAAGAAAGTATCAATGCATAAGAACAAAAATATAGTAGTACTAGAAAAGTATTCGGTTCCTCGTGTATAAGGAATCATTGCAAATACATATGTCGGAAAATAAATTCGTGAATTCAGAAGGTTAGGAATTTAGACAGCAAGGGTGTGGAAAGGTTGGACTTTGTTGCACTACATCCTAATTTGTAAATCATGTTACCACATGAAGGCTACATCATCCAGACCCAACTTGAATTTGCCTTTACTTTTATTCTTGTCCTGCTTATGTCTTGGGTTTACTCACATCATAGCAAACATGCTTGAAAGGTTTTGTCTGTCATCACAGTTTGTTCAGTAATAACAAGCCACCAAGGGGAACCTACATTCAAAGAGAGGAAATTTGGACCCATTTTTCAATGGTGCAATGTCTGGGGTTACTAGGGGGAAGGAGTGGCATTTCTTATGTAGCTATATTCTGAAGGTAAAATCAAATAGTTGTTAAAATACAAAGATGAAAATCATGAGCTCGCCAGTATCACAACTTAAAAGTGATGAGTTTGAAGCTTATCAGTAGTATAAACCACAATATAAATTAAAATAACTCATAATTCTTTCTTAGATTGTTTAAATATAAAATTCACTTGTTATTTAAAAAATATCTAAATCAAAATAACTCTCTAAAAACAAACAATAACAACAAAATAGGTCTCTGATTAATTCCTGCCTAACTGAAATGATCAGTGCCAAAATAAGTGTGTAATTTCTAACTAAATCAGATTTCAGTGTTATTGCATAATTTGAACAATAAATAATATATAGGGAAACTCAAAGCATAAATAGCAAAGTACTGTTTTATGCATAATTAAATCTATTCAACATTCATATGAAATCAGTACTATAATGATTATTATTTTATAAGTGACTCAAATGAGACCAAGAGACACTGAATAATGGGTAAATCAGAACTTACATCTAGGCCAGGTTATAATTACTATTTTATGTAGCTTTTCTGTTACTATCCATAATTTTTTTCAATTTTGGTGTAATGACTTCAAGAAAATGTTGATAAATGATATATTTTCTGATTCAAATATTATTTTTGAAAAATGCTTTCACATGATACATATTCCAAAGATAAATTTGACACAAATATTTCAACTATAATGAAATAATGCCATTTTAAAAATGTACACATTTTTTCAAATATTTTACAGTCTCTCATTTCTAGACCTAAATTGCACATGAAACCTTCTTTGTATGATATTATGTATTGCATTATAGTGCATGATTATATGGACAAATTTTTAATTTATTGAAGAATTTTTCACTAAGGACTTTCTGTTCTGCATTATGTTTCCTGCCAGGAACTCAGTGAGTGATTAATAAGGATTAATTGATATCAGTAGCAATAATGACTTTATTATCCCCTTGAATATGGATAGCATTAAGAGTGTGATGCTTAAATAGCTCTAACTTTACAATTTTAACAATGGTCAGTATGACTGAATATAAACTAGACTTTTTCAATGAAAAAGGTGGAAATGAGCACTTACATCAGTTTTTACAGTAGAGTGTCCAATGAATTGGAGTTAATTCTAAACAATGGTAGGTGAAGATTATTTGGTAGATGATTATAGGCACTTATTTTGGGAAATCAATTCGTGTGAAGTATGGCCACATCCAGGGAAGGAGTGCATCTTCTATTATGCAAGTTGGGCTGCTACAACAAAATAAAAGAGGGTAGCTTAGGACCAATAGCTATTTATTCCTCACAGTTCGGGACACAGAAGCCCAAGGTCAAGATGGAGACAGATTTATTGTTTGGTAAGAATCTTGTTTTTCACCGAGGCTAAGGGGACCAAAATTTTCCAGCTGAGGGTCTCCATCTTTTAATGCATATTAGTAAGGAGCAACTGCATATTGAAATACATTTTTCTGAATAAGCACACATGTAAAGAATTTTGGTTATTTTCATCCTAATCCCATTTGTCTGAACTTAGTCCCATTCTTCAACTCTAAAAAAATCTATCTCTACTATTAAGCACACAGATTCCAAACATGAATGCTCCACCTTCATGATGTAATCACTTGCCAAAAGTCCTACCTCAAATGGACCACTTGGTGAATTATCTACAACATATGAATTTTGGAAGACAGAAACTTTTACACTCTATTGTATGGTAAAAATACAATGGGCTTGATGAACTAAATCTGGCTTTAATTACTGCATTGAAAATAGAAGCTATTAATCAAATTAACTAGGCAAATGAGGCACATTTATTTGTTTATCAATAATGGAAACAAAGCACAGGATGCAATGAAAATTTATGTAAAATAAATTCCACAGTAGATTCATAAGCAAATATAAATATACAGCTGTATTAATATATTGCTAGAAATTTTGAGGTTCTGTAGGAAAACAACAAGTTGTTATGTTTATGCAAGAAAGGAAAGGATCCAATGCCCCTGATGAGCAAGTAAGGTTAAGAATCTTAGAAGAATTGACAATCACATTAAAAATTAAGGGACAAAAGAGATTACTCAGTAATGTGAAAAACTGTATGTGGAGCTTTTCAAGTCATATGTTGCACAAGAGATAAACAAAGAAATTGACCCAAGCACTTTGGAGGAAAGATAGGAAAAACACTACTGAATGATCAGACCAGGTAAGTTTACAAATTATGTAAAAGGCAATATAGCAGTACAAAAGTTGTTTAGAAAATGTCATGATGGTAATCAACAGTGGTATTAGTAAGATCAGTTCAATAAGAGGTTTTCAATGAAGTTTTAATTCAGTGGTCAAATAACGAATGTGCCATATTTAATTTTAAAGTATTGCAGGATCGATTATCTGTAATTTATCCCAACATGTAGTATATAACAGTGGAAAGCAAATTCTACTTGACTTCCTTTAATGGCATAACAGTGCTGAACTTGCAATTCCAAGAAACAAAAGCATATCATAAAACTCTTAAGGCGAAAAAAAATATGAATGTTTGGAGTGTACAATAAGTGCTTACCAATTTCAGCTGGTTTATTTAAGTAGTCAAGGATTTCAGATTTTGAAGCCTTGTTGGTAAAGCATAGAGTTTACAAAACAAGGAATAATTTAACTAAGATTATAAAGTCTCAATTTTCCAAAGCCTAATGCCATAGTGAAAGGAAATGTTGGCCAGTACTTAAACTCAGAAATTAAATCTCTATCATTAAGGAATTCAGAATACACAAAAATAATGATGTACACATATGAACAACGTTTTACCTGTAATGTGGCACACATCCAGGGCTGCTGGGGATTGGGAGCGACTAGGATTGGTCTGGAGACACAAAGATTTGGGAGTTGTGGAATTAAGAAATTTAATGTGGTCTACAAAAAGGAAGAATTAAAGCAAAATGTATATCTTTAGATTTGTGAGTCTCATAATTTTGCTGAGTACTAGAATGGAGAGCCGGTCTCCAGCTGTCTAACACATGCAGCTGGAACAATTTGGGCAAGAAGATTACAGCCCAGGACATGATATGCTGAGATGAGGCAGAGTTATGAGTGGCTGACCTACTCGACTGCTTGAAGTACAGAATGGACTGACTTTAACAAATGCCTTGAAACACAGCCCATGCAAAATATTTTAAAAATATATCTATTTTGTTACAGGCATATACTATAAATACAAATTAAATCACACCTCCCTAGAATATTATGAAATTACAGAATATCAAAGGCAAAATTGTTACCATGTACCCAGAAAAGAAAAAATAACTAGAAGAAAATCGAATTATATTCTCAAGAACTGAGAAATAAATAACTAGTATCTTCAAATGAATTTCTAATTGAAGTATCTTGCAAACCAAAGAAATAGATAAACTGATAAGTATTGGGTATTTATTATATACTTGGCATTTTACTTTAAAATTTTATACACATTAACAGTCATTGCAGTGATGGTTTGAGTTAAACTCTATAAATGAGATGATTTTTTAAACTAGAAATTTGTAGCAAAGAGAGAGAATAATTTGATAACATATTAGTTCTAGTAAGGCAATTTAAAACCACAGCATAATATGCTAACTATAGTCACTGATATACTGAATGGGATTAGGTACTTCCATTTATAGATTGTGACTAAATGAAACCATTGTATTTCAGGAAATAAATTGTTCCCAGAAAGTCAAGTGCATTGAGGAGTAACTAGAGAACAAAGAATGGGAAGTAAGGTTTTGTTAACATGATCTTGCAAGAAGGTTATTATATTAGAGACTTTGGCAAGACAGTTGTTATAGTTACTAAAACATTAGTATCCTAAAATTCTTCATGAAGAAGCATTTTAACCAAAAGTATGAACATCTCTTACAAATCAGAAGTTTTTCTCCACTGCGCAGCAGATATTACTAGGAAAAAAGAAACTGATAAATACATACAAAACTATAGACAGTGTAAAGGTATATTGAAATGCATACTACACAAAAGATGCGGGAATATTGTCAGCACCAAGGCCATTCTGAATTCCTTAATACAGGGAGATGAGTAGAGGTTATGATGAACAAAGAGTAATGAACAGAAAATGATAAAAAAATACATAATATAATTGAGTAAAATAAAAAATGATAGCAAGTTTATGAAAGACAAACATCTGAAAGACAAACATCTGAATAAAGACATAAAAGCACATATCAATAAAAACTGTAAAAATTCACATAAATACCACCACAGAAGACTTTCAAGTAGATGATAAGCTACATAAGACTGAGGAAATAAATGAAAAAACATGTAAAATTTTTGATTTATAGAAAATGTTTCTAACTGAAACTGGAAAAAAGAAAATTGCAAAATTAATTTAAGAAAAATTAATTAAAATATTTAAGAAATTGGAGAAAATATTTTTGGACAGATGTTTAAAGGTTTTAGAAATTACAATTAATAAATAAAACATTGGGATTGTATTGAATATGTTTTCTCTATGTTATTTTTGTCGATGTTATTAAACTTTGAAATTAAAGTTAAGAAAAGTCTGAAATGCAAAATTTAAGATAATCTCACAGATGGTTATTTTTTTGGTCTTGTATGCATTGCAAAACATATCCAACAAAGCTTTCCAAATAGTATTTGTAGCCTTCTATGTTTTTTTTCTTGATTTTATTATTAGTACATGTTTGCAGTACATAATGAATGTGGAGAGTTGGTACATATACATGTACATGATACACCTTACTTTTATTAACCTTTGCCCTGATTCCTCCTCCTTTCTCTCTTGATCTCCTTTATATTTGCAAAATATCCCTATCTCCTTTTTTCTTATCTATCTTTTATGTTGTTCTTTAAATTATTTATACTTTGGGATTCTCATATCAGAGAAATCATGCAATATTGAAGCTTGAATATCTGAATTATTTTACTTAAAATTATGGTCTCAAGGCACATCCATTTCCCTACAAATGACTCAAACATTCTTTTATATTTTAAAGCGAAGAAGAAAAATAGAAATAATATAAATCAGTTTCAAATTAGTCTCATAGAAGAGAAACAATAATTAATATATTGTTTTGTTATCTGCATAGTACTTACTCAGAGTAAGAGAAATATATATACACACAAGATAACTAACTAACCTAACTTTCCTTAGATCATTGAAAAGAAATATTTGCACTAACATTTTTTAGAATATTTTTCAAATATTCTTTAAAGATATTTAGAGAACAAGTAGAACATTTCCTTAATCAGTTTAGCATATACTGTTTCAAAGTTACAATGGTTTACTAGATAAAACAGTAAAATTCCTGTAAGAGTCAACACTTGGCAGAAGAGAAAATCTTAAGGGCTAATACAAGATAGTATATTTTAACTTCACCAATAATATGGTAATTATAGTACACATTTTACAGGGGAGGTATCATGTATGTATGTTTAATTGAAAAAAATGTCAAGCAAATAATTTTAAGGACTATTCATATTCTCAAAAAATTATGTTCATTAGCAAAAATTAACAAACAAGGAAAATCAATTAAAACCAAAAAAGTGTGTAACATTACACAAAAAGGACAGTGCATAGGGAAGAAAAGTGGTATAATATCACACATATAAGGAAGATACACACACACATATAATCAGAAAATGAATTTCACTTGCATGCTAAAGTGTAAAACTAATAAAGAACAATTTCTGACATTATTTAATACAAAAAAATCAATGTTTAATAAGTCATATATTTTCAGTTTAACATCGTGGTACTAAAATGCTTAATAATTTCTCTGACTCCTAACAAAGTAATTAGTACAAAAGAAAATGCATTTCTTAATATACTTTTTCAATAAATAAATATGGCTGTTTTTAACCTCTCTCTAGTAGAAAAAGTTTGTGTCTATCTCTAAGCAGAAGTCATGAAAGTAAATTAACATCTTTTTCATTCAATTTGTCTAGTATAAAAAAATGAAACGACGTCTGAAGCCACGTAAAGGCATAAATGTTGCTGTGAAATGCTATGAAGGAAACATAAATGGATTTAATGAAATGAAAAGAACCAATATGAAAGGTTGCACTCTGTAATAATGCATTTATATCTCATGGAAGAAGCAAAATACTAGAGAAAGTAAAGCACAGGTATTTGTCAAAGGTTTCAGAAAAGGAAGGAGAACAAATGATGAGTGGACAGGCTACAAGCGTGTTTGTGTGGAGTGAGATTATTCTTTATGATACTACAAGACACACGAAGCTCTGCTGTTTTCAGAGTGCAAAGAACTGGAAAAAACAAGGAGTGGATTCTGATGTAAACTATGGACATGAAATAAAAACGTGGCATCAGTGTTAGTTCATCAGTTTTAACAAATGAACCACATACATGCAAAGTGTTAATAACAGAATCTCCATGTGAGAGCTGGTGAGGGATAGATTGAAACATGGGAAGTAAATGTTTTGCATCATTTCTAAAACACTAAAATGACTATAAAAATGTCCATTTTAATAAATAAAGCAATATATATTTTTAAGAGAAGAATAATGAATTTCTTTGTGGAAATCATCACGTAGGAATTTGCATTAGAGAGATGAAAATATACTCACTGGAAGGGCTCAGGGGCAGACACTTCTGCTTCCAGCTATATACTTGGAGGGTGAGGCAGAAAAACTGTTTGAATCCAGGGGTTCTGGGGGAGCTTGGGTAACATGGTGAGGTATTGTCTTGTAACATCATTAAAAATAAAAATTTAAAGCATTTCTAGGGACAGGAGTGAACTCCAGGTGTAGAGATTATAGTTAGTATGGTTATGTCCTAGAATTCAAGATTCCACCCTGAAGCCCGTGCACACACACACATACAGGCACATACACACACTCACACATCCTGGAAGGATTAGAACAAATGATAATAATACTTCCTTTTGTCATGTTATTAGTAGATGTAAATAAATAACATTTGTTCTCCTGAATGTCGTGGTTATATATTCTATAAAAATTTCTAGACCAAATAAATTTAAGGATGCTTTAGAATAACCTTCAACCCCAATATTTTCAAGATGTAATGAGAATAAAAAAAACAAACCTAGTTGCTTAGGAATGCAATACACAATATTTCTGCATCTGTAAAATTATCATGCCAACTGGAAAATATGAGCATCTTAATGATATTTATAGATAATATATAGATATATTTTTCATTTATTTTAAGGTCATTTTCTTTATGTGTTTACAGTCATGCACTGTTGAGGGCCTTTTGGAATACAACTGACTTTGTTTCTTCTAAGTATCTTTGTTCATCTTTTCACCAATGGAGATATTATCACTTCTCCACTTTATTTTCTATTAACACACACACACACACATGTATATTTGAATAACTAATTCTTAAGTGTTTTTCTCATTCATTCTAAATTTTGGATTATCATGTTAAAAGTTATATTATTTCCAGGAATTTTCCAAGGTTCTTCTTTGTCTCCTTTGCTCTAATACTCTCACAATACGATCCAAGGTTATCACTTTTTAAAAATGAATACTCTCTTTCTCTCCTCACTGCAGCATAATTCTAACTCATTTTAGATCTTGGACAATCTCTTGCATAGTACACTCATTCACTTACACCACTCCCTGCTCTTTGCGATCTTATTTATTGCACTATAAAGAAGGTCATGATACTTCTCTCTTAGTCTCACTTAGTCTCACCATCATTCACTGGACAACAGGTTATTGATCATTTATCAAGCCACTATTTTTAAGCATATTTATCTTCATATTCAGACTTTGTGTAGTAACATTTAAAAGGTGTAATATCAGTACTGTATTCAAAATGTTACAATGAAATACTTATAATAGCTAGCAGTCTAAGCTTTAAAGGCAGTCATTTCTTCCACAATTCTACATATTTACAGTCTAAACTATTTTTACAGTTTTATGCTTTCAATTTCTTTTATACATGCCAAATCTTGTGGAAAAATATTTTGAATTATGTTTAACTTTAAAGGCCCTAATATATTCATGCCTCTTCAACCCACCTCATTTTCCAACTCAGTTACCTCCATATTTCTTTCATATCATTAACAGGCCATAACATGTCACCAATAAAACACATACTGATAAATTCTATGTTGAATGAACTTGCTCAGTTTATTTAGAGAACTCCTACTTTCACTACTACACTCAATTTAGCTTTTTATACTTGTTTTATGCCATTTTTCTCAATAATATTTTTGCCAGCATTAATTTAACAGTGCACTCTTTTCAATGTTATTCACCAAAAATATTTATCTTACCAAATTTGAAGTCAGGGAGAAGCATTTCATTCACCCTAAAATCTGTCAAGGTGTTGATGTGCAACTCCATGAAAGCAGAGAAATATTTAGATCTTTAATTCTATCTAACTTCCAAATAATTGTAAAGACTGGATTATGTACTTTTTTATCCATATGCTGAAGTTTTGTACTCAACATAGTAGCACTTAGAGATGGAAACTTTGAAAAAAGTTAGATTTAAGTGAAGCCATTAATGTGGGACCCTTCTATGATTAGAATGTTTGTATCTCTCTCAAAATTCATTTACCTTTGCAACAACCTTAAGAGGCAATGATGTTAGAAAGAGATTACACAGAGGGTTTGATTTTCATGAATGGTATAGTCTTTCTTAAAACTGGTTGAGGGAAAAATTACTTCTTTAACACCTTCTTTGGGAGGCTACACTGCAATATAGCTTTGAAAGGAGCCTGAAGTTGGGAAGTGTTTTTATTTTGGAAAACTATTTTCTGCCAGGGAAAACATGAAATAAAGGCATATATTTATGCCCTTATACAGGCATACATGCACAATCAAAAATCATAATTCTGATAATTAACTGTTTATAAATTATATTTGCATGAATCAGGTCCTTACATTTCATGTGTCAATGCCTTAATAAAATTAAGGGTTAGACTGTTTGAGAGCGAGAAGTCTTAACTACAGTGAAGACTGAACTATGTATAGCAATGCAAAGTATGATGAAAGGTCACATTTTTGTTGAGTTTTAAAAGATTTAGTAATTTAAATAGGATATATAAAGTTTACAGAATGAATGTGCTAAATTGTACTATGGATGCTTGTAAGTATCACAATCTTACACTCAGTTTTCCAAATTTGGAACTGAAGTAGTTTATGGTCAGGGATATTCATGTTTTATAAAAGATACTGTCATGCAGAAGCAAAGGCATAGTACTAAAAAATAAGTGATGTTTCATAATAACTTTCTTTCATATAAGGAAGGCATTGTTACATTGCATTACAAAATAGTTTAAAAATCTTTCAATTGAACTTAGATTATTTGTGGCTTAATGTCAATATTGTATCATTACCATTTGTGAAAAAAAATAAGATGATACACTTTTGAATTGACACTGACACTACTTAAAACTGGAGGAAATATTTAATCTGTTCTCATGTAAACAAGGAAAAATATTTTCTACTCAGTATTGTCCTTATTCTGTTTTACTAAGCCACAGAAAAATAACTGAATACTCAGGCAGTATTTTGAACCATTGTAGGGAAAACTGTCTTCTCATAACACTGAAAAGTGACTCAGAGATAGACCATTATTCATATTCATGCTAATGAATGCAAACCAAATTATTTGCTTACAAATGATTTCGTAGCAAATTAACCATGAGGACTAATTTTTAGAAGCTAATACAGGTGGCTTAATGAAATTTAAAAGTGACGTTGACATTTACACATCCTATATGTGCCATACTCTCCCAATGTTGACATTTTTCATAAGAAATGATAAATTATTTGAAAGTAACAATAGCAGTGTAAGATGAATACTCATAATTTAGCAATAAATTGTATTGTGTTAAAGTCATATTCAGACTGTCTTTGATTTTTGTAATTTGTTGGGCACAGATTTAGAATTCAGATTGCCAGTTAATTACTGGAAGGAATTTTGGTATATGACTTTCTGAGATACCATTTTTACAAAACTCTTTAATCGTTACTACCAGATTCTTTTCTTTACAGAAGTTTCTAATCTATGGTACATAAAATCTACATTCATATCTGAAAATTTTTATGTTGAACATTATATTTATCTCAATACCATCTGTATAAATGACTGCTCACAAAAAGATGATTCAGTTATAACAAATCTAAATAGCCTCACAAAAGTGTCACTTTCATGTAATATAATGAAATAAAGTGACTTCATCATAAACTTTTACTGGTTTATCATTTTCTCATTTTTAATAATTGTATCTTTATTTCGTGTTATACATAATTAGTTAAAACTAAGAAAAATTTCAAAATCAGTTTGACCTTAGAGTTTTTGACTTGTCTATGAGATAAATTTATTGTGATTCATATCATTTTCTCAAAAGAAAAAGAGTATATTATTTAAATAACCTTATATATAAGGAGGTTTTTATTTTAGAAATGACAATGCTGAAGCATAGAAAAGGTAAATACTCTTCTCCAAGTCATATCTGGTATGCTAAGGGTAGATCTATATCTTTGATGTCCTATGTAGTGTGCCATTGCATCTTCAGTGAATTTCGTCTTAGTTGGCCTTCATGTTTTTTGGGACAGTTTGTCCCACCACTTAACAAATACATTGGTAATGCTTTTCACCTTGGTAAATAATGGGCAGAATTACATATCTGCATTTATAGTAGAAACTGCCATAGTTTTCCTTTCCAGTGAACAATCTATAGACCAACAACGCAGCCAGTGTTTTCATTTTTGTGAAGTTTTTAGTTTGTTTCTGAAGGATTTAGCATCTATCTCAACAAAATCTGTAATTATTATAACATTAAGAATATAAGTACTAATGAAACATTATTCTTATTCTTCAAAGGATAACTGAAAATAACTAAAAATCCTTATTCTTCAAAGGACAGAGCAAATAACCAGGGCTTTGTAAGTAATAGTTTGTAGTTGTAAGTAAGAAAATAACTTCTAAAAATTAAAAAAAAACTACCTACTTTAAATAATAATAACAGTAATTCATTATACATTATACAAATTCTATATTTGGACCTAATATAATACAAATTATAATTTAATCAGGTTAATAAGTCCTGTTCACTACAAAAATATATTTTAGATAAGTTCTATGTCATGCTATGATGAATAATTATCTTCTATGATGGTTTTCTCATGTTTCATGGAAATTAGTGCATTTCACAGAAATTTGTGTCTTTTTAAATTTTTTTATTTTAAAGAGAAAATACAATAAACAGTAATGATACAGAATTTCAAAACAATATAATAGTAAATTAACATTGGTAATGTATTACATATTGTCATCTTCAAACTAGTCGCTCAGATTACAAGACATAGACATGTATAATTGATCAAACAATATAAGCACAAAATGATTTTTTAATCAGCAAAAAGTAATAAGTAGTATAAATATCTCAGCTATCTTTTTCATATATTTTTTTCTCTAAGTTCTTTCTCCTTTCAGCCATCCCACTTGTTCTTTCTTTTTACGCAGTTTTTTTTTCCCTTTCACAGTATCAATTCTAGATTTTGGATATTACTTATTTTTTCAGTTTCTTTCATTAGAAAGACAATATTATGTTTAAACATATGAGTCTGATTTATTTCACCTATTAATATGGTCTCTAACTGTATTCATTTACATATAAAAGCCTCATTTATCCTTCTTTATAGCTGTGTAGTACTCCATTACATAAACATACCAGTTTTTTGGATCCATTCCTCAGTTGATGGGTATTTGAGTTGCTTCCAAGATTTAGCTATTACAAATTATGCTTCTATAAATATGGGTACACATATATCACTGTGGTATGTTTTCAATTCTTGATAAATACTTAAAAGGGAAATAGCTGGACAAAATAGGACCTGTAATTCTAGTTTTATTAGAAATATACACACTGATTTACACTGTGATTGTACCAGTCTACATTCCTACCAGTGAGAAGGGTTTCTTTTTCTTCAGAGCCCCTCTAGGATTTGTTATTGGTTAATTTCTTCATGATAGCCATTCTTTCTGGGATAAAATGAAATCTCAGTACTGTTTTAATTTGCTTATCTTGGATGACAAATAATGTTGAATCTTTTTTTCTATGTTTATTTTAAATTTGTATTTATTCATCTGATCAGTATGTATTCATCTCAGATGCCCATTTTTGGATTGAGACCTTTGAATTTGGGAGCCCTGATTTTTTCCATTTTTATGTGTTGTAGATTGAAGTCCTTTGTCTAAGGGATAGTTGACAAAAATTTCTTACTATTCTGTTGTTGTCTTTCAACTCTGTTGGTGGTTTCTTTTGATGTGTTAAAACTTGGTAATAAAATGAGATCCAAGTTGTTGGTTCTTTGAAGTACTATGCAGTTTGGTTTTTGTTCATGAACTCTCCATCTACCCTTATCTCTTTAAGACTTCTACCTACAATTTCTTCCAATACATTTAGTATTTCTGTTTACATATTTAGATATTTGATACAGTTTGACTTCAGTTTAGTCCATGGTGATAAATATGAATCTAGTTTTAGTCTTCAGCATATGGAAAACCAGTTTTACCAACACCATTTATTAAAGAGGCTATATTCCAGTGAACATGTTTTTCCCCTCTTAAAGATAAGGTTACTGGGTGTGTTTTTAGTTGTGTCTGTATGTTTTAATCTGTTTTATTCAACCTCAGGTATGTTTTTTATTTTTATTTTTTGTCACTGCTATACTGATTTTATCACAGTAACTTTGTAGTATAATTTCAAGCCAGAGATTATGATGTCTTCTGCTTGTGTTTCTAGCCAAGGGTTGTCTTAGCTATTCTAGGTGTTTTCCACTTCCAAATGAATTTTAGGAACGTCTTCTTTAGATCTGTGACTCATGCTAATGGTATTTTGATCATGATTGCATTACATCTGTGTAACAGTTTTGGAAGTGTGGCTTTTGTGTGTGTGCGTGTGTGTGTGTGTGTGTGTGTGTGTATGAGGATTGAACTCATGACCTTGCAATTACCAGGCAGGCACTTACACCAGTGAGCTAAATCCCCAGCCCCAAGTATGGTCATTTTCACAATGTTAGTTCTTCCTGTCCATGAGCAAGAGATTTCTTTTTATTTTCTGATGTCCTCTTAGATATTTCTTTCAGGATTCTGTAATTTTCAATGTATAGATCTTTTTTATTTCCTTTGATTCTTAAGTATTGCATTTTTTGATGACATTGCAAAAAAGTGTGATTATCCTAACCTCTCTCAGTAAGTTTGTTGTGTACAGTAATGCTATTGATTTCTGAGCATTGACTTTCTGTCCAGCTATACTACTGGATTTTGTTGTTCATTCTAGCAGTCTTTTGGTGGAGTTTTTGGGGTCCTCTATGTAGAATATAATATCATCTATGAATAATTATAATTTAAATTTTTCCTTTCCTATCCTTATTTCTTTTCAATGTTTTGTCTAATTGCTATGGATAATGTTCTAGAACTATATTGAATAGGAGTGGTGACAGTGGATACCTTCATTTTTTCCCTGATTTCAGATTGAAAACTTTCAGTTTTTGTCTGCTTAGTATGTATTAACTTTTGTTTTGTCATGAATGGCTTCTATCAGAGTTAGGTAAAGACCATCTATTTTGTTTTATCATAGGGTTTTTAATATGAATAAATGTTGGACTTTATCAAAATATATATTTTTTGCATCTACTGAGATAATCATGTTATTTGTCCTTGCCTCTGTTGATGTGGTGTTTTACTTTTATTGATTTGCATATGTTGAATCATCCTTGCATTCCCACTTGGTCAACATGTATGATCTTCGTGATGATATGCTGCATTTGTTTATTAATATTTTATTGAGGATCTTTGCATCTGTCTCCATGAAGGAGATTTTCCAGTAGTTCTATTTTTTTGGTGAGGTCTTTTTCTGGTTTTGGTGTGAGTAATACTTGCCTCCAGGAATGAGACAGGGAAAATTGCTTCCTTTCAATTTCATTACAGGTTTTGAGGACTATTGGCATCAAATATTCTCTAAATTTCTTGTAGAATTTAGCCATGAATTCATCATGACTTGAGTTTTTCTTTTTTGTAGGTTTTTAATTATATTTTCACTTTCAATAACTGACATTAGTTATTCAATAAATCAAGATAGATCTTTATATCTTCTTGATTCAGCTTTGGTAATTCATACAGTTCTATGAATGGGTCCTTTTGTTCTGTTTTATATCTTATTTGAGCAAAAATATTCAAAGTATTTATTGATGATATTCTTAATTTCCATAGTATCTGCAGTAATATCATCTTTTTAATTCCTTATTGCATGAATTTGGGGGGTTTTCTTTTCCTAAATTGCATCAATTTCTGCTCTGATCATTATAATTTCTTCCCTTTTATTGGCTTTGTATTTGATTTTCTGCTTTTGTTTTATCGAAGCTTATGATGTAGCATTAGGTAGTGTATTTGTGTTTGTTCTGTTTTCCTGATGTGAAAATTAGTGATACAAAGTTTCTGCTTAGGACTGTTTTCATTGTGTCCTACAGATTCCCATAAGTTGTATTTGCATTTTTGTTTAATTGTAGCTTGTTGGGAGCAATTGAAGTTAGAAATTGAAAACACATAAAGGGCTGAGCCATGGCTGAGGCATGGCCAACCCAAGAACAAGGAGATGTCTCAAAGGGCCACAGCTGAGGACACCTGGCTCCAACCCCAATTAACAAATTAGAGATTGTAGCTGCAAGAATTTTACTCCTGTAGTGAAAGTCAACCTGGAGACTTTCTCCTAAGATATTTCTCCTAACATAAGATAGTTCTAAATTAATATAGTCTGCTACTTGCAGAAAAGGCCTTGCACCACTCCCAAGGTCCTGCTTAATTTCTTGCATTTTCCACTCTAACCCTTTCTTGTCCAAAAACAAAGTAAACGTGGTCACCCAGAGACATTCTTTGTCTCAGTCCCCAGAGTTTTGAACCCTGCTAAAGGATTTTGATCCTCCTGGAGCCCTAAAATCATAGCACTTATTTCAATCATTTAAGTTTTTGCTTTATTCTCATTTGGGAGATTGGGGATCTTGGCCAGATCCCCAATAATAGATATTGTTTAATTTCCTCTTTGATGTCATCTGTGACCCATTTGTTGTTCAGGAGGGTGTTATTTGAGTTTTATACGTTATAAAGTTTTGCAGTTTATTTAGCCATTAATATTCAATTTTTTTGCACTATGATCAGGTAACATGAATGGGATAATATCAATCATTTACATTTTTGTAACTATATTTTATAGACTTAAGATTGATTTTAGAGAATGATCCATGTTCATCTGAGAAGAATGTGCAATCTGATGTTACATGAAATACTCTATACATGTCTACAAGTCCATTTATTCACAAGTTTGGTTAAGTTCTATTATTTCATCACTGATTTTTTTGTCTAACTGATCTATGTTCTTGTGACAATGGGGAATTAAAGTTCCCCATTACAACCTTTTTTTTGCTTATTTGATTGTTCATGTCTATTAATATTTGTTCCATATAATTGGGTGCTCCCATATTTGGTGCATATATCTTTTTGGTGCTTATGTATTTATGATTGTTATCTCTTCCTCTTGAAGTTTTCCCTTAACAAGTATGTAGTGACCTTTTTTTTAATCTCTTTTGAACATTCTTGATTTGATGTTCACATTATCTACAAGCCTACCCCTGCTTTTTGTTCAGTATCTGTTGCATTGAGTACTGTTTTCTATTCTTTGAGTTTCAGTCTTTGGATTTCTTTTTGAGTTAAATGTGCTTCTTGTATACAACACAGGGTTGGATTTTGTTTCTGCCAACATTCTGCCAATATATATATTTTTTAATTGGTGAATTGAGGCTTACATAGTTTGTGTTTGTCATTTTATTTTTCTCCTGTAAATCCCCTACTTTTTTCCTCTGTTTAGTCATTTGTCCAATTTTTCCCCCATTGTTGTTCTTGGAATTGCTGTCATTTTTGTCTTGGTCTATAATATCTTTCAATACCCTTTGTAGTATTGGTTTGGTTGTTAAGCATTTCTTCAATTATTCATTGTCATGGAAGTATCTTATTTCTCCATTGATTTTGAAAGATAGTTTTTCAGGGTACACCAATCTGGGCTGGAAGTGGTTTCAGGACTTTAGATACAAGATACTTCATTCCAAGCTCTTCTGACTTGAATATTCGGGTTGAGAAGTTGACAGTGATTCTGATGGACTTTCCTTTATAGACAATCTATTTTCTCTAACAGCTTTAAATAGTCTATTCTTTTGTGCTGAATTTTCTGGATCTTGATTTATTATATGTCTGGGTGTAGATTTATTTTAGTTATGGATAGTTGGAGTCCTATATGCCTGACTTATCTGTATATCAAATTCTTTTCCCATGCTTGGGACATTTTCTACTATTATTTCTAAAATAGTTTTTTTTTCCTGTTTAATAAGTCATTTGTGTTGAGAACTGCTTTTTCAGTGACACAAGTTATTGTTATATTATTTTTCTCTGTCATCTTGCAGCTGTTGAATAAAAAGTGTTAAAAAGAAAAATTGAAGGAGTATTCACAGTATTATCTCAGCTTGGTATCCAGGATTAGGGAATGGGATTAGATTTTTGTGGTCCAGCTGTTTAAAAAAGAGCAAAAGAAAGAAAAAAAAAGAAAAGAAAAAAGGAAGATCAAGAAGAAGAAAAAAGTAAATAGGAGAAAAAATAATTGATTGTAAAGTGTCAGTTACCATGTCCTGGATTCTTCCTGAGCTGCTTACTAGTTCTGTGGAGGCCTTGGTCACCAGTTGGCTTGTATTGTTATTGCTATTTCAAACTTTTCACACCACTAATGTTGCCTGTCCATTCTGTGCCCCTACACTGTGACCATCCTGTGTTGCTCATAGTACTTCAGATCTCTGGATCTTCCCAAGAAGTTCATCTCAGTCATGGAAGTAGCAAAGGGAGGTCATGGACCTTCTTAGACATGGTTCACCTGGGTTCCCATGGTGGTGGAGAAATGATGGGAGGGTACATTTTATATTTTAAGTGTAAATAAAAGAACTGAAATAATTTCAAAAATCTATTTCAAAATTAACTAACCATCTTCTGATAGTTATAGAAATGAATGTATCCAGAAACTATGTTATTCTTCAAAAAATATATAAAAGATAGGCACCAAGGGTATAGAAGTTTTGCCTGTTGATCTTTGAACTATGAGAACAAAGCAAACAGGATTGATTTTTGAAAATCAAGCTAAGTATCATATACATAACATTTATATAATACTATATATATTAATATATATTATAAGTAAATAAACCCAGTATACAAAACAAAAAGCTTTTTTCAGTTACATATTGTAACTAAGCACACTGATCTCATAGGATTAGAGTGGAATACTGAATACTAGAATTTTTAGGAGACTAGAGAGAGAAATATTGGTTAATAAAGAAATTTACTTCATATAGTTCAGTAGAGGGTTATGTATTAATAGTCTACAAAATGATAAAGTAACTCCCATGGACAGAATTTTTTTGCATATTTCAAAGTAGCTAAAAGATAATTTTAAATGTTCCCAATACGAAGAAACTATAAATGTTTGAGTTAATAAATATGTTATTTACACTGATTTGTTCAATACACATTGTGTAAAGCATATCAAAATGTCACACTGTATCTCAAAATTGTTTTTCTTTTTTATTAGATGCTTATAATACATAATATTTACATTCCTGTTGGGAAACTGGTACATGACAAGGTTTCACTATGCAATTTGAACTAGTCTTGAACTCACTTTGCAGCCCAAGCTGGTCTCAAACTCACAATTATCCTTCCTCCTGCCTTAGCCTCCTGAGTGCTGGGATTACAGGTATGCACCACCAAGCCCGGCTAATTCCTTTCTTTTGTACCCTTTCCCTTCACCCACTCCCCTCTCCTTTCATTTCTTGATCCCCTTTCTTTGTTTGTGTGTGTAATATAATCAAAAAGTTTAAAAATTAAAGTATACTCTAACAGATCATTACTCACACATTGCCATGAAAATTATGATTTTTCCCATTTGTAATTAATAATTAATTTCCAATATACATCTTTCAGGCATAAGATTTTGTCATAATATTTGACATTTTATGAATCATATAATAATTAAATATTTTCTGAGATAAATATGTTTTTAAAATATAAGATTAAAAGAACATATTTTATCAGTGTACAGTATCTGGGATGTCTGTTTAACTTAATTCAGCTAAAATATTCAAACATACAATTTTTTTAGTTTGAGCACTCTTTAATAGTTTTGTAAAAGTCCAAACCCACAGTATGCTCTAACTTTCTGCCATGATGTTGCAAATCAAAGTATAAAATATTGCTAAAACTGTTTAAAAAGCTCTAATTGAAAAACTGTTGTTTTTAGTTAATTTATATATAAATACAAAAAAAACATGTACTAGGTAAGAAGGTTTTGAAAAGCACTTATTTGTAATACAACTTGCTTAGCTGGTCTAGCTTAAGCCAGGGAAATACTATGTACAATATTTTTTTCTATTAGTTAATGTACTTCTACAGTCTTTATCAACTTCTCAGGTATATGTACTAAAAATTAATGAATGAATATATATTAACAAAAGTTATTCTATCTACTGAGGAGACAACAATAACAACAAAAAATTAGAAATGTATTGCTTCAGGAAACATTATCAGTCTATACCTATGTTATATTGAGAAATGAAAAGAAACCAGTAATGCATATTTACATTTTTACAAATAAAAGATATGCTTTCAAACATAATTTATTAATTCAGTATACTATTTCGATTTAATTTTATCCTATATTGCCCTCAAGTGTTTAGTATATAACTGTACATGTTGAATTTGACACTCCATAAACTGGGATAAAAATATTAATTTTAAATATTGTTTTATTGTAATTATTTGTCACTTCTATATTTTAGTTTTCATAGGGATGAGCAAGTTCCTTTTTTAAGGAAACATTTTGAAACAAAAGTATGCTAATTAAATATAAAAGAATAATCAATCCATCAACAGAAATTATTATAGCTCAAACCCACATTCACTTAGTTAAAATTGTAACAAAGACAAAATTGGTCAGAAGTTTTCCCTAGTATATAGAAATACAAAAATCTCATAAATGTATGTAACAATAAAGTGTCTCTACCTCTTTGAAAGTCATTTTTATAAATAATTCAAATTTTTTAATTAAAGAAATTGAACTAAAACTTTTGTATCACAAAATCTAAAGACAAACTGTAAGAGTCAATAGATTTTAGCCTATTGACAGAGTTGTGCAAATATCATTATGATCAAAATTAGGTCATTTCTTTTTTCTCAAATCAAAATTTGTTCCAGGGCAGGGATTTATCTCAGCTGCATAAGCGCTCGCTTGGCAATCATGTGGTCATAACTTGTTCCAATTCTTTACCCCTAAATTTCAGCAAACAGTCAACTATTCTTTAGCTTCATAGATTGTTCTATCTTGGAAATATATACTTCTTAAAAAGTGGACCATGCTCATTACAGCCATAAAAACCTTAACATATCCAAAAAATGTAAATCTTACAAAGAAGCTCTCACAACTTATTAGAGTGAAACCATAGGCCAACAACAGAAACAGAATTTCCTGTAATTATTTTTGTTTCCTCTTTTCTATCTTATTGCTCTCATAATCAATTATCCATATAAGGAGAACCAAGGGCAGACAAGTCATTTTTAATTTTGAATAAATAGGCTATATTTGATTAAAATTACAACCGAAAGTAAAGATCAATTACTAATATTGTCTATTAGACTACAATTTTTATTCCTATTGAGAAGCATGTTTGAAATGGGCACAATAAGCATTATAGTAAATATTCTTTATTTTATTCTTTCATAGTAAATAAACCTTACTTGAACCATATTCACAAAGTATAGTTTATATATTTGTAAGATATACATATATATATATGTATATATTAAGAAATATATATATATATATATATATATATATATATATATATATACCTTTTCTACTTTTCTAAACAGTAAATAAAATGACATGATTATTATCTTAATTTCCCTTCTCCTTGCTGAGACATAATGCCTATCATCCAAAATTCAGGGAGAAAAGATTTCAATCCATCACTGGCTGGCTCCATAAAAGAATGACTTAGCAGAAGTACATTGCAGAGGAGAACGAGTTTATGACCAGCAGAAGGTAGGTGTCATTCACACAAGGTGGTGCTTAATCCTAGCATCATGCTATGACTCAACATTAGTGTCACATTAATTTCAGCATCCCACATGGTAGATCAAACCACCTCTGAAAAACTCTACCTAGAACCACATGAGGTTTTGGAGGGACCACTAGATTAAGCCATAATTATTTTTTTTTAGTATGTATACTAGAACTTGGAGAATTCCTATATGATTGCAAAGTAGATGTTTCTAAGGTATTATCTATATAGTTGTTTATAGTTGTAAAATACAGAAAAAGACCTAATTATGACAATGTAGATGAAAATAAAATTTAAATAATAAGCAGATAGTATATTTTACATATACATTGTAGGACTCACTAATAAGTAATTGGTAATAAAATTGAAGTTTTATACTAAGGTATGATTTCTACTTTTAAAAAGCAAATCAGGAAATAATACACAACTATAACATTATGACAACCAACTACAAATGACAAATTAAATATTAAAATAGGAAGAGTGAATATTCTTACTCCTGAATATGATTTTGCACTTGAAAGAATTGATTCAGTCAGTTCTAATACCATATCTGTGTTAGTGGCTATCCCTGCTTCACTATTTCACTTAAATAATATACTATGTCGCTTAAATATAGACTGGCATGGAAGCAATGGTTGCCACAATAACAAAACTAGTGAGTAGAAATACCTGAATTCCAATAGGTTCAGAAAGTGACACATCTTCACCCTTTAATCTATCTCCATGCCAAACTATATGCCCTCTCCAAATTTCTATGAAAGTTAGTGATTTCAACTGCCTTTTTTTCTAAAGAAAGAGCTTCATAGTTTCTTTCAAATATAAATCTATGTGTGCAATCTAAACATTTTCTTATGGATATGCTCAATAAATACCCTCTTGAATTAATCATGTGAGAGAAAATTTGCTAATCAGTAGGTACAGGGCAGTACACTAAGACACTTCTTATCTAGTCCCAGGAAGCTTGTAATTTAGTCAAAAAATAGAATAATGTACAAATTCAAGTCAAAGAGAATGTGCAAAGTAAGTTAAAAATTTTTGGAATGGTTGATAGTAATGATAAAAAATGGGAGAAAAAGTTAAAATGAAAATAGAAGAGAAATTAATAATCTTTTTGCTTTAAGATTATTTTATGTGCATATTTTTCTATTATTTTAATTATATGTAACATTTGAAAATTTATGGAGTTGAGTGTAATGTTATTTTCCTATTGATTTTAATTGATATGTAACATTTGCACGTTTATGGGATGGTGTGTTTCATACATATACACATTGTGAAAAAATCCAGTTGAGGTGTGTAGCATATCCATCAACTTATGCGTGTATTATTTCTTTCTGGTTAAAACATTTGAAATCCTCTCTTCTAATTTGAAATATTTCAAAATGATATTATTAACACTAATCACCCAACTACCGTAAAATATACTAGCACTTATTTCTTCTATTTAAGTGTAACTTCTTATCTATTGATTAATCTTTTCATGACCATCTACCTTTTCCAGTACCTGGTAATATTTTACTACCCTTTATGATTCTCAGAACACTTTTTAGAGTCTGAGTATAAGTGAGATTATGCAGTCTTTTTCTGTGAATGCCAGGCACTTAATGAATGTTTTCCAATCACATCTAAGTTTCCTCAAATGCCAGGCTTTCTTTCTTTTTAGGCTGACATTTATTCTATTGGGAACTTCATGCGTACTCTTTCAGCGAACTGACCAGTTACAGCTAAATGAGCTTTTAGGAGGTGGGGCCTGGTTACAAGAGGTGGCTTCGAGGAAGCATGACCTATAATATAAGGGTGTACTCTTACTGCAGGCTTCTCCCTGCCTTCTTTGTTTCCAGACTGCCATGGGTTGAAGAGCTCTCTGACATCATGCCCCTCCTCCATGCCATTTCTGCTGTAAGCCAGGGAAATATGAATTTAACACATCAGAACTTTAACATATCAGAATGGTGAATCAATTATTCTCTCATCCTTTAACTTGTGGATGTTGTGTATTTTGTCACAGTGGTGAAAAAATTAATAATTAATGCAGTTATGTTGCATTGTGTGACAATTTGAATAGATTTACAAATAAGGTTTCTACTCAGTTGTCTTTTAGTTAATCAAAAGGGTATCGCCCTGCAGGAGCCTGATACAGTCTGGGAGATTCTGTAAAGTTTGGGTGTGTGTTCTGAGTGCTAAAATACTCCACTTGCCTGCTTTGATGAATCAAGTTAACCTGAGATCTACAAATGTAAGGAAATGAATTCTTTCCTCAGTGCTAAAATTTGGGAAAATAATTCAATTTTCATATCAGTCCATGGTCTAGGACAACCTTTTGATTTCAGGTATTTGAGATCTGAAGCAGAGATGTACTGAAGTAGCCTCAGATTATTGGTTCTAGAAACTGTAAAATAATACATGTATGCTGTTTCACTAACTTTGATATTCTTTTCTTACACAGTGCAAAACAAATCATGTGAGCTCTTATTTTATGTTTTTACATCACAGCCTTTTGTGAATTTTTCAAATGTACCTGAACAGTTTTCTGCAGCATTCTTACATTTTATCATTTTTCTTAGTCTTCCATATCCCTAACCTTATGCCTTTGGACTATCTGAAAAGCAAATTACAATGCTGAGCAACATTTATAATACTACTTTATGCAGAAAGACAATTTAATGAAAGAAATAAGTGAATGGTAACATTTCTGAGTGCCTATATCCTGAAATTTACTTGACTTCAAAGTAATTCTTTCTTCTTTGCCTGAGTCTTGGCTTTTGACCATGGTTGCTTCAAACCTGTTATGAACAACTTATTTAAATTCTACAATACACATAGAATTGAGCAGATCCACCATTCCTTTCTTCATGTTAGTTCAATCTTTCAATATTTCCTTCTATCTTTACAGTGCTGGACTAAATTATTTTAGTATTTAATTTGACCGCTAGTACTAGGTCCTGTTTGTGAGGATAAACTATTGTCCTGACATGAAAAGCTACAGTCCCATAACAAAATCTCCTTAATATATTGTATATTAAAGAAGATTAAATATTGATTAGAATTACCTATATTATTGTTACTGTTCCCTGTGTAATTTTTATCACAAATTTCAATAGGGTTTGCATTGTTTCCTTGAATACTCATTTAATTTTCCTGTATAAAATATCCTTTCTTGGTACTCTTAGAACAATTATTGCATCTGAACACTGTTATGAGGTTCCAGAAAGAAAACAGAAATAAATATTCCTATAGTTTAAGCAACAGGAACAATGCCAGCTTTTTTATATATTCTGAAATTTTTTTTCAGGTATTTACAATCTTAGAAAGTTGTTTTTTAAAATATAACTAAAGTAGCATTTTAGGTTTGAGTGAAAAAAGAGTTACCAGTTTAATTAGAAAATTTCATAAAAATAACAAATAAAAATTAATTGGAATCTTTTCATTATTAATAGGATAGAATTCCATTCTTAATTTCATCATGTAGTATGTGAATGATGGTCTTTTGGTTAAATAAATTTGATTTCCTGAGAGATCAAATTAATATTTTATGCATGCAGTATTTGAACACTGCACATTGTTGTTTATAATTTCATACTTACTGAATTTTATTAATGGCCTACTTTCATTAATTTTATTTTCAGAAAGTGGAAAGACTATATAATGTAAGCATTTAAATAGAATAAAGGAGTGAAGAATTTCTGTCTTAGTAGTATATTAGTGAATTTGTTACAAAGCTAAAATAATGGGTTTTTTTTTGTCTTTTTGAGACAGGATTACTTTATGCAGTTCAGATTAGCATTGAACTCACTTTGTAACTCAGGCTGGCCTCGAACTTGCAGTGATCCTCCTGTTTAAGCCTCTCAAATGCTGGGATTGTAGATATGTGCCATGATAGTGTGAAAATGTAAATTTTTTTAGTTTCAAATTTTGCTTATGAGATTTTTAAAAATTAAAACAATATTGAACACATTCTAAATTTAAAAAGCCAAACAACATCTCAAAATGAAGTTTACACAGATTTTTCAGCCAAGAATATAAATAAATTTCTCAGAGAATTTTGAAACAGAGTAGCCAAAATGCTATGATTCATGCCCATTATATTAATTCATCCTTATTAAACTCCAGACATGTACACCTATATGTTCTAGTAACACTCACTAAGACTTTTGAATATGCTACTGTTAATAAATGATGTTAACTTCAAAATGATAATCAATTTGTCTGTAATGTATATTTTACCATATTTTGGAGTAGAAAGTAATTAAAATTATGTAAATTGTGTTTATTTTAAAGAGAATAAAACAAAAGAGGACAGATCTAAGCAGATCAGAACAGAACAATGTAAGCCACACAGCACTTCACAACAAGACAACTGGATATTAACAATAGCTATCATGTCTCTTTCTTTGAAGTAGTTGAGCTTAGCTTCACACACAATAATGTCAAACATAACAAAATAGAATAAAACCACTCAAGAGAATGAAAGTATTACAAGGCATTGTGAACCAAATAACCAAAGATGAACAACGGTAACTATATTATCTCATTTTCCATAAAAATTGTTTATACTATTATACATATTAAAATAAGTACTAATTGTATATCTGCTCTATCATTATATGTGAGTATACATATATGCTTCTTGGATGAACATACATGATATACTATATATATATATATATATATATATATGAATTCATACATACATGCAAATCTTTATTTAATAATTATAATATATTACTTCATCTTTTCTTCTGTAACAGAAAAAAGAAAACAACAATCCATGCACTAAGTTTATAATTAAGTTTTCTTAATTATTTAAAATTTTATTTTAGAGAGAATAAAACTAAGCAAAATAAAACAGAATCAAATCAATAAAAACAAGACAGTGTAAGTGACACAGGATTTCAGAAAAAAATAATAGGAAATCAACAATGGTTACCATAATGCCTCCTGCTGTCTTCAAAATAGCTGCCCATACCTTCAGAAACAGTAGAATCAAACAAAACAGAAACAGAATAGAACCAATAAAAATAAAACAACGAATGCAATACAGGACATCAAAACGATAATTGTAAATCCAAAATGGCTACCATAATATATCTTGTTACCTTTGAAATAGCTGCCCATGCTGTCAGATACAACAAAATCAAACAAGATATAACAGAATAAAACCCAACCAAACAAAACAGTGAGAATGATACAGGATTTTGAAACAAGATAATAGGGAATCAACATTGGCCACTAGCTTCAGAAGGAGAGTCCCCATATATGTAGGCTGCATTGCCTATTGTTATCCTCTGAATAGATGATCAGACTACTGGCTTTAGGCCTACAAAGTCAGTAAAACACTAGACACTGCAATCATTAAAAGAAAAGATAACAATCCATGCACTGATTATGTTTATAATTAATTTTTTAAAGCAAAAATTAAGTTTTCTCAACAAAAAAGCAAAATATGTAGAGTTGAAAAGACTTCTGTATGGGTGTTAGCATTACTTCCTCTGGTACAAAAAAACATTTCTCATTAAACCTTGTATTGTTTTATAATGCCCTTCTACTTATGATTCATGCTTACCACTTACAGTAAACTGATATGTATTTATTATTATGAATGATTCATATTAAGACTCTGAGTTTGATAAAGTGGTACAATGTCTGGTGGTTGGAAGAGGTCACAGCACACAGCACACAATGTAAAGAAAGAGCATAGGCATCTGTGTATGTAGAAAAGTGGAAAATATATAAACAAAACCTATTATGTGGTAGTAAAACTATCCACTAGTACATTTGTTATTACCTGAATTTATGTAATAACTTACAGCGTTTTGTCCAAGTATATTTCCATCCTGGGAATGAATTAAAATCCTTGCCCCTAATTATACTGTAGTAAAGTCAACTAGTTTCCCTCTATTGTTTCAATAAATAGTTCTTGTTTTTGCTAAAAAAAAATGTTACTTGCCAATGTCAAATGTGGGTCTCAGTTTCATCTGAATTTTAGTTTTGTATTCAGTTGACTAAGCACAATTCTTTCAATTACTATCATGTTCTTTACAATTTTCTTATGGAGTTACAGCATCAAAATTAATGTATTTTCATAATTTTTAGGATGGATGTGTAACAGAATTTACTTTGTATTGTTTTCTTGTTTGATTAATTTTCCCAAAGTTTCAATTTTAATTTATTTAGTTACTTTTTAGTCTCTTTAGTTTCTATAGCTACTTCAAAAATCCTTTGGAAGACAACACAGTATTATTCACTATTTCTTAATGTCCAAATTAAATAGTGCCTGATTTTAAAATTCACATGACCTGGCAATACATTTAGCATGCTAAAACAATGATACTATACTATTAATTTTTTAAGTGGTCACAGTATGATAATCAGGTTCATGGGCAGAATTCCATGAAAGCTGCAGAATAAGGAATATTTGGTCAATAAACACTATTAATAAAGTGTATCAGTCCCAAAATCAAACATACAAGGAACCTGACTCTAAGGTTTTAAATTGTAGAAACACTGTATTATAGAATTATAAATTTTGATTGAAGCACAGTAGATACGTAAGATTTTGTGGTTATTTTTCTTAGGTTAAAGAATTCAAAAGGTAGGCATGGTCGCACACGTTATACTTACTTTTGGAAGTGAGGCAGCAAATTTGAATACTAAGCGAGAAAATTAGTAAATCTCCATCTCAAAATAAACATTAAACAGAGTAGGGGTATAGACCACTTCAAGAATCTCTGAGTTCAATGCCAAGTATTCCACCCAAAATATTGTGAATGGCAATTTTTACTAAAACAAAACAAAACAAAACTAAAAATTGTAAGAAAGGTACTCTCAGTTTCCTGATTACTTGAGTAATATGAACTTAGAGTTAAAACTGAGCATATTAAAAGTCAAACTTTACCTTATAATGGTTATAAATACTATAAGTGGATATAAACAAAATAAATAACACAGTTATCAGCTATAGTTAATATTTCTAACATTTTTTTAAATGGGTATTTTAAATTTTTAATACTCCAAATCTGAGAATTATTTCTGTTTGTTACCCTGTTTCACTCAAAGGGATGTGTTTATGTCAACTGAAACATACACACTATTTTATTCTATCCATTGCTTGATTGTTACATTTTTCCATTTGCAGGTAGTTAATCATACAGGCAGATCTGAAAATATGTATTTTACCATCAACATTTAGTTTATTGTAAAAACGAAAATATTATCAGAATAAAATGAGCTTTTGTCAGCAAAAGCATGAATTATCAGAATAAGGTATGGATACTTACCAAACTTTACTTGTGTTTCTGTTGCTTTTAGGGTTGATCAGGGAGACAGATGGCATTTTTGTGATACATTTAGAAGATACATTAAATAGCAAAGAACATCATGGAAAATAGGAAAGCCTTTCCATTAAGAATTGCAGGTATAAAATGTTCTATTCAGATCCAAACGAAACCTAAAATGAGAGTGCTTTTTTAAAAAAACTTGAAATGAAAAAGCTAGAGAGTAATTAAAAGCAATTGGCATGTTATTATTCTTAAAAAGGTTTCTTTTTCTGTTGTAAGAATACCAGGGAACAATTGAACAGATAAAAGCAAACTATAAATGGCCAAATAGTCCTTTTGTATAATAATACATCTCTCTAGAAAAGATAGTTTAGACCTATAAAAAGTAGAGTAGCTATGTTTGCCTGACTGGCCTTGCATCTTGGCTGATCAAAGCAAAGTGAAATGTCAGACTTTTAAACTCACAGTGTTAGAAAATGCACTTAATGATTAAGAAGGAATCAAAAGTGCTGTGATAATCTAGAGGGAAACCAGTTGGCAGAATTTAACAATAGGATAGTGGAAAAATCCTTAAGAAGGCAGAAAAAATCTTTTAAGAATTATCAGTGTCAGATTGATGCTGTTAACATTATTGATCCAATCTGGAAAGTCCTCTCTTTGGCACTTTGTGTACCCAAATACTGCATATTTTTCCAGAATCAGATCAATATAAACTCTCATTCTGAAGACCTTTATTTACTACTTCGTTCCTCAATGAATGCTCTTGTACAGATTCCCATCCCACTCACAGTCAATACAATGACACCCAGTGCCTCAATTATATTTAGCTTCTCAGCTCAAACCAAACTCTAGGAGGCTTAACCTAATTAATCCAGTCTTAGCTTAATTGAGGCATATGTTCTTTTTCAGTTAGTCTTTGCAGAGTTTTGCCATTCTCTGTAAAGGTACATTTATTTGAACCTTTTACTTTTTATTCAACTTTGGGGACAGGATTATTTTTTCTTCAATTTTTATAAATTAAAAGCACAACTCATGAAATAATTGGCATGAATGCCTTAATGCTGAATTTGTTAATGAATGAAAAATGATTCTCTTTCTGCCTCTTTTTTCTCTATCATTTAAATATAACAAAGTAATAAAAGATCAGGACCAAAAAAGAAGAGAACTCAAAAGAATAATTGTCCTGCCCCTTTGTGCTCTTCCCAACTCCACAGTCTTTCTGTGTCCTGTCACTTATCATCTGTTGTGTTTTTTAAATTATTTGTAGTATGCTTTTTCCATGTAAGATGAAGCATGCAATATTTAACCTGTGTCTGAAGAATTTTACTTGGCATTATTGTCTCAAGAAATGTGCTATGATTACATATTGGCAAGGAAAATAAAATCTATAAATTTTATTCTTGATTTTGAACAATAAAATTATTATTATTATTATCAGTAGTAGTAGTAGTAGTAGTATGGGATGTAGAATTCATTACCTTGTTCTTGCCTGACAGGTGCTTATGCCACTGAGCTAAATCCTTGGCTAAAATTGTTTTTATTTAAAAACAAGTTCTGGCATCTCTTTCCTTCTTGGCACATGATTTTCTGGTTTTATCTGTCACCTCTCCCTCCATAGCAACAGTGGTAGCAGTAGTGGTAGAAGCCCTAAAAGCAGAAATATTTAAACAGAAAAATGAAATGGAAACTTCAGCTTTATCCCATAGTTTTTCTTCCTTTATATCTAATTATGTATGCCTTAGCTTCTACTTTTACAGAGAATTGGTCATTGTTTCTGAGGAATGTAGCACAACTATTAGGGAGATTTCTTTCTTTTTTTTTTTTCTTCCTCACATTAGTTTCTCCAGAAGAGAGGGCTTTGGAGCTATCTTTCCTTTGTCTCCCCCAAGGGAGAAACCGTTGTGCACTTCTGCAGCTTCCTGTGGCTGCTTCCACTGTACCATCAACCACACCAGTCTTGTCTTCTTTGGTCACACTGTCACCTATTTGTCTGTGTGTCAAGTCTCTCTAACCTCACACTTATAGAGACCTTTGCCATTAAATCCCAGAAGTTAACTCAGAGTAAATCCTTCCTCTCAAAATTCTAAACATAATCATGTGTTTTCCATGTAAGTAAAAGTTCCTGTTTTATCATGTAGGTGCTTTCACAGGTTCTGGGAATTAGAAGGTGACATATCTCTCAGTAGCAACTAATCAGTCTATTAATTACAAAGTTTTCTTTTCCTGAGATGAAAGAAAAATCAGCTCAAACTCTACAATATTGTAAGGCTTCACTCTATATATTGTTAAAAACAATGTAGAAAGAGTTTTTCATATAGTTATAAATCATTAAAAGTAGGACAAAAAATAGACTTTTTTGTGTTGGTTGCCATTGTCTTCCTAAGATTTCCTTTGTACCAAGTGCTAACTATGCATGGTCTTAACTTAATTATTTTTTTAAGTTTAGTAAATAATATTCAAATAATCATCGTTACTCTATACAAAAATATTTATAATCAATATGAAAACAGTCGAACTTCCCTAAATGTTTCCAATGCCATGATATTTTATTTTTTGCCAAAGAAAAATAGGAAAAAGATTTTACTTTAGGGTAAAAATTTGGAGTAATCAAACTATTTCTCGTGTTGAATAATCTTAATTCCTTTAATATTCAATTTAATATTCTGTAAACATAATATATTGAGTAGGCTTAGCTTTTCTCAAGCTAATTATTCCCCATTTTTTGAAAAGTTTTATTTTCCTGTTATATCATTTTGATTAGTTTAATTTTGAGAAAAATGTGATTCTTTGCTCCATTTTCAATATTTCTAGAACCAAATTTCATGAATTTCCACTTAGTATAGATATGTTACTATAGCTTTTTTTTCTCTACTGCTGTGGTAAAAATAGCATTTAAATTTAAATGATTGTGCAGTCTATTAAGCAATGTTTTTGCTATGTTACATGACATGATAAAAATGCTCTAATGTGAATTTCTACAAACTGTTAATATGTACAATCTCTACATAGAGCTATCCATGAAGAAAAACTTAAGACTATGAACTATGTAACTTAGTGAGAAATCACAAAGTCATATCAATATTTACATAGGATGTGATGACTTTGCCATATTAATTTTTACTAAGAACCTCAAATGAAACATCCTTTTCCCCAAGGAAACATTTGCTCTTATATCAGATCCAATTCATTTCAAAACATTTATTAAATACTCTCTTTAATGATTATTAAATATTGCAATTGCCTCTGGGGATGCTAACATAAAAGTATTCCCTCTCTTAACTTTGAATTTGCAGAGTAATAGCAGCAGTAGCAACAGAGACATATAATTTCAATGTGACATGGAAAATGAAACAGTGGTGGTACTCCTTCTGAGTTTCCAGATATGAAATATTTATTCAGAAGCAGTTCTTCAAAGAGTGATTTATTCTCTCTATGGGCATCAACAAGATCTAATTGCTTTGTTCGGTAACAATAAGTTCTCGTTTTCTGCAGACACAACCTATTGAGTAACAAGATGATGCTATAAAACACTATCATCAACAAGCAATTTGGAATTTATTACACTAGTCTTTCCCTCTCTTTGAATATAAAATCTATACATACATGTCCTAAAACACATATTATACACATACATGTTATACTTTGGGTTTTATTATATTTTAAATACAAACTACCTTTTAAAAATAAGTACTCTTAGCCTATTAATATCAGGACACACTAGCTCAAAGACTGAGAGAAATGAGGATAAAAGACTCATACATTAGCATTACAATAGAAATTTAGGCTAATTTTTCAGGTCAAATCTATTTTTAGTATTGAGTTAAATATTTCATGCCTCTGAAAATATTTAGGAAATTGAGACAGAGGTAAATTATTTCCTGTGGCTATTGTGGCACCATATCTTTTCTTATAAAATATGTTGAAGTTTATTTACAAAGTAAAATAGTCAAAGTAATATTTGTATTAGTGTCATCATCACCTGTAGCTCTGGCAGCCATTTTTGACTGAATATGGTAGAAATGGTTGTGTTAACAAACTGGATTATTAAGTTGCCTGATAATATTAATGGTGGGTTAAACTTAACATTGCTAAAAATGATAACAAATTGAATGGGTCGTCTTGGTTACTTTCTTTGTTGCTAGGACAAAATACCTGACATCCACAAGTTAAGAAAAGGTTTATTTTGTCTTGGAGTTTGTAGAAGTTTCAGTTTATGGTTGGCTGGTTCTAAGGGAAAGAGGCATGGCAGAAGAGAAATAGCTCATGGCAAGGCAGATAGGAAGCAGTGATACTTCCTATTTGCACTTTCATTCCATCCAGGCTGCAAGCCTATTGGTTTGTGTGACTCACACCCAAAGAGATTGTTCCTCTTCAGGAACTGCATCACCCACCCCCATAGCTCTGCTAAACTACTAAATAGGCAAATCCAGTATCAGACACTCATGACCCAATATCACACATACATAACTCCATTACTTCTGAGAACCTCTAGCTTTTAGCATATGAAGTTTTGGGGGGACATCTAGATGAAAGCCATAACGTGTGTGTTAAATGTAACATTTTTAATTCTTTTCAAATTTTGGCAAAGATCCACAGACTCAAAAATTATATACTGCTTCAGCAAAATAAATATGCCAAAAAATTACAGTCATGATAT
Organism: Hydrochoerus hydrochaeris; assembly: GCA_004027455.1. Taxonomy (NCBI): domain Eukaryota; kingdom Metazoa; phylum Chordata; class Mammalia; order Rodentia; family Hydrochaeridae; genus Hydrochoerus; species Hydrochoerus hydrochaeris. The sequence continues at coordinate 178,509 of PVLA01003358.1, forward strand.
TGAGACCTGTTTGTTGATCCAATTTCCATGATTAACACATTCCAGGAGATTTCGTTGAAGAGTATGTCTATGTAGGGATAATGATGGCAGAGCTCTTATCTCACTGACTGCCAAAAGAAGAGGTATATAATACAGTTCACTGTGGCAACTTAAGGATGGATATCTGTTTTAGGTTGGTGACATCTTAAAATTATCAGTTCTTTCTTGAATGGCAAACTTGAACATTCTGTAATGCATTATGAACTGGATGTATTTACATGATTAAAAATAGTGAGATGAAGACACCTAAATTGGTAGATATATTTTATTATGAAAAATGCTGATATAAGATAACTAAGCATTTAGAATGACTAGGTAGTGCCCAGAAAAGGATTCTTACAGTTATTTGCAGTAGTCTGCCCAGAGAGACATTGTTTGACACAAGGCACTATAATGTAATAATTTTCTAAGAACCATTTCTCCTTTCCTTCCTTCTATTCATCTTCCTCTTCTTTCTTCTTGTCTCATAGACATGTGTGAGGATTCAACTGAGGGCACCACTTATGTGAACCAAATAATCTTACACTAAATTATACCCAAGCTTCTTCCATTTTTTTAGTAATAACAAATATTCACATCCTAGAAAACAAAAAGCTAAAAGAGTAGGAATAACACCATCCTATTTAACATGTGTTAGAAACCATATAAATGAAGCAGGATATTTATGCCCTCTTATCCCTTTTCCTTACCTTTGAACTAAGAGATGGAACAGTTATTGGCAAAGAGTAAAGGGCGAAATGGTGAAAATTCTATCTGTGTACCCAAATGCTCTTTGCCCAGACTGAGCCATAACTTGTGTTTAGAAAATAGCAAAGCTTAAAATGGATAAGAGATAAAATTTCTATAATTCAAACTTAGAATCAATAGCTGTCTTAAACCCTAGATGGTACTTGAAAATTATAACTACTTAGAAATTAAAAAATAGTAATTGTAGTAAAACACCTTTAGAATAAATCTTTCTACCAAAAATAGCTCTTCTAAAAAGAAATTTGGTATTTATATCCTAAAGAAGTTTTAATATAAATCACAGAAATATACATATATATATATATATATATATAAGATTATCTGATGAAGAATATATTTTTACCTTTATATAGCGATTCATTGATCATGTTCCTTTTTGCCTGATGTATTGTCTGTGTTTTTCATTGTTTTTTGAAATGGACCAATTTGTTGACAACACATGAGATAACCTGCATGATGAATCTACTCTAACAATAAATAAGTAAAAAATAAGCAAAATAACCAAATTAAGAAAAAAAAATCTCAAAGATGGAGGAACAGTAAGCAGCAGAGTAAAGAGCCTTTCTGGGAGAAACAGTTCAGATGCTGGAATATAGCGTTCGAAGACAAGAAGTAAGGAAGTGGGTCCCCTTGACTCAGGAAGAAACTAAAGTGAGAATTGCAGCCCACAGAGAAAATAAAAAAAAGAAAAACTTAAACAGAAGAAAGCAGGAGTTGATGGCACTTTCAACTGGAGCCAGAACCACTGTGCAAGAAGCGCTGTTGTAACTTGGAGATGTACAGTCACAGTGAAGCTGATGGGCTGGCAAACCCAAAGGCCTCTGCAGGGAGACATGATGGAAGAGGGGAACAGTGGACCAGAGAACTGCCTGTCTGGTGGTGAGTGTGGGGGACTTAGTTTTCCTGTGGGAGTAGGCAATTGGCTGGGGGCAATTTTGGAGTTGGGCAGGATACACCCAGAGCCAGAACTGCAGCTGGTTTCATTCAGCCACTCCTAGCTCAGAGAAGACTGGTGGAAATTTCTTGGACTGAGTCCTGCCCTGTGGCAATAGTTACAGCTGAGGTTTCCCTAAAGCTATTCCCCTCCAACCCCGCACTTGGTGCGTGACAACATGGTGAAGACTTCCTGAGGTTAAGCAGCCCGGAAGGGAAGCACCAGCCTGCCCCCCTGTTTGCACTCCAGTAGCCACCAGCAGGCTGGGAAAAGCAGAAAACTGCAAAAATCTCTAGCCAGCAAGCTTCAGAGTAATTATAACCAATACAGGAATTGCCAGGACCACACTACCCACTTTTCCGGAAGTAACAAAGAACATGACAAGAGAAAGAAGCAAAGGCAGTCTCTGGCCTCCAACCCAAGCAGCACTGGTCCAGGAGAAGTAAACACAGAAGAGATCAAGAGTCACACACCTGAAGTTTCTGAAGCAACAGCAACTGAAAAAAGAAACAACTTCATGAGCTATGAAAGAACTTAGAACAGAAATACTATTACAGGTAAAAGAAGAAATGAGAAATGTAATAAAAGAATTGTTAAGCATCTCTAAGAAGACACAGATGGAACAATAGAGGAGCATAGAAAAAGGAGGGAAACCTTCAATTGGAGAATATAAAAAAAATCTAAAATACATAAAACACATTAAAGAGATTACCAGGAAATTAAAAACTCCATTGAAAGCTGGCAAAATGGCTTGAAAGAAACTAAAGATAGACTATAAAACCTTGAAGACAGGTTTGCAGCTTGCAATTATGAAAGGAAAGATCTCTTAAAAATAACAAGGAATCAGGTAGTAACAATACAAAGACTGGAAGATGACAAGAGGAACTATAACTTAAGAATAAAAAATGTGAGTGAAGAAGCAGGGATAAATACAAATGAAATACAAAGGCTATTTACACAAATAATTAAAGAAAACTTCCCAAACATAGGAAAAGGAAATGATATTCAGCTAAGTGAGACATACAGAACTCCATCCAGCTATAACCAAAACATATGTACACCCAGACATATAATAATCAAGATCCCAGAAATTCAACACAAGAACAGAATATCAAAAGCTGTCAGAGAAAAGAAAGAGATTATCTATAAAGGAAAATCCATAAGAATCACGATAGACTTCTCAACACAAAGCATCAAATCAAGAAGAACTGGAGTGAAGCATTCTAAGTACTGAAAGAAAATAACCTCCAGCCCAGATTGATGCACCCTGCAGACTCTCTCAAAGTTGATGGCAAAACAAGATGCTTCCATGACAAAGAGGAACTGGGAGAGTTCATGACCATCAAACCAACCCTACCAAAAATACTGAAGGGCATTTGAGAGAGAGAAAAAAGACCATATTTTCAGGAAGAGTAGCAGAGGGGCCTCACTGAATGGGGCAGACAGTGGAATGAAGGGGAAAAGTAGACCAACAACAGAAAAATAGCATGGCAGAGATGAGGCAGAGAAGCTTGGCCATAATCACAAATATGGATGGCCTCAATTCACCAATAAAAAGAAACACAGGCAGAGTGGATCAGGAGATAGGGTCCATTAATATGCTTTATATAAGAAATAAATTTAATCCAAAAGAGAGTTTATAGACTGAAAGTCAAAGGCAAGAAAACAGTGCTCTATGTGACAGGGAACCAGATACAAAGTGGAGGTAGCTTGTGCATCAGCTGCAGATAGGTTAGAAAGCCATGACCCAATTAAACAGTGGAAAAGTGCACAGCTATAAAGAAAGATAAAGAAAGATAACTGTGAGGTTCTTGTAGACAAATGGATACAGCTCGAGATCATGCTCAGGGGTAAAAAGTTTCAGAATAATTTAGGTGAATAGCAGGATGCCTCCCTAATTTAAAAACTAAAGGGGTTAGTGGGATACAAAATATGCAATGCACCCTGTGAAAGGGGAAGAATTATCTAAAAAGGGAAGGCAGAGGACATTGTTAAAATCTTGTATCATGATTTGAAACCCATATTGTTTTCATCACTCTATTTAGTTTGGTTTTATTCTGTTCCAGTTTGTCTACTTGTATTAGATTTGACGGCATAGACAGCTATTCCCAAGACTGCAGGATATATATTATAGTAAACATTTTTGATTTCCTGTTAGCATGATTTGAAACCCTGTATTGCATTCACTATTTTGTTTTGACTGATTTTATTCTATTCTGTTTTGTTTGATAATATCAAGTCTGAGGGTATAGGCAGCTACTTTGAAGACAATAAGATACTCTATGATACCCATTCTGGTTGGACTATTATCTTCTTTTGAAGTACTATAATGTCTCCACTCTTTTGTTTTTATTGGTTTTGTTCCATACTATTTTGTTCAATTTTATTATGCCTGATGATATGGGCAATTCTTTTGAAGATAACAAGAGGCATTATGGTAGACATTATTGATCTCCTTATATTTTGTTTTTAAGTCATGTACTATATTGATCCTTTTGTTTTGATGGACTTTATTTTGTTTTGTCTCATTTGGTGTTATTCTCTTCAAAAGAAAAAGAAAGAAAAAATCTCATAGACATTTGCTTTATAAATCCAATTTGACTATGTTTTCATTCTATTCATCTTTTGTCAATTATTTCTAAAGTCCTCTGTTTTGTTTTCTATGACACATTATTTTTACCTTCCTATTCATTTAGTACTTTTTACACAAATTTTTTTTAAATGGCACAGCTACAGTAACAATTATGTTTGACATAAATATACTTGAAAAACAAAATCACCATACAAGTAAGCTGTAGAAGTAATGTGTGAACATGCAAAATAAGGTCTCCACAAGCAAACTCTGTCATGGGTTGGCAAATCACAGAAATTGTTCATCAGGAACAAGGAGGACACATTGTTGTATTTTCTAACTACTCTGCAAATGTGAAGGAATTTGACAATAAAACCCTAAAATAACTGAGTATTTTAGCATAAGTTAAACAAACAAAAGATTGTGCTAAATTGAAGTGGAAAAAAGAGAGCAATTGTGGTGAGCTATGCATTAACATGTAATGTCTATGCATTAGACAAAGTCATCAAGTGCCACAAAATGCTCACTATATTATTGCTTTATTTACCTAAAGGATTCTATCATAACATAGAAAATTCTGAATTATATTAGAACAGAAATCTTCCATCTTAAATGAAGTGCTAGAGAGTACACACATATAAAGAAAAACAAATTACATAAAACTAATTTATTCATAACCATGCATTTTACTGAATTAAATATGAGAGATGAATATTTACTTCTAAAATATTAAAAGGTGTTCATCATTGCTTATATTAAGATCATATAAAAACTCATTATGAGATTCTTTTTTTTTTGTCTTTTTGAGAAAGGGTCTCACTACACAGTTCAGATTGGCCTTGAGCTCACTTTGTAGCCCACACTGGTCTGGAATTTGCAAAGTTTCTCTTGCCTCAGCATCCTGAGTGCCACCACACCTCTCTCATTATGAGATATACTGAAAAATGGCTATTATCAAAGCATGAGATAAAAAAAAAACTATTGGCAAAGTTGTAGAGTAAAGCAAATCCTAGTACATTTTTCCTGGCAATGTATATTGGTGGTACAGGCACAGCAGAAAATAGTATACAGGTTCATGAAGAAATTAAAAACAGAACTACTATGTGATCAAGCCAGCATTCTTCTCAGTATAATCACAAGCAGATGAAATCCCTGTGTTAAGAAGATAACTGCATTCCTGTGTTCCTTTCTGCTCTAAGAAAAATGTACAAAGTACAGAAACAACTTCCTTATCCAGGGATGAATGAACAGGTAATGAAGGTATATGTACAATGCAGTATTATTTAGCCTAAAGGAAATCTTTGCCATTTGTGATAATATAGAGTGATCTCAAGGATATTATGTTATGTAAAATAAACCAGAAATAGTTTTTTATCTCACTCATATTTGCAATAAAAGTATCTCAAATACACAGAGATAAACAGTCTTCACTGTGTTTGTAAGTGTATGAAGCAAAACCTTTAGAGATGAAGGTCAAAATATACAAAATAGGGAAGTATGAATGAACAAATTCAAAGATTTAATGCACAGAATGGGAATTAAAGTTAATAAAATTGTATTGTATTAGGGATTTTTGTTGAATAAGTAGATGTTTAGCTAAGCTTGTCACACACAGAAAACTGACTTTGTGAGATGGAATGTTTACTTGTTTCTTTAAAGTGATTATTTAAATGTCTAGCATATCCTGTAACATCATATATACACAATAATTATAGCTGTTAGAGGTACTTTACTGAGCTAATCTTTGATTTTTCAATCTTTCATTTATCAAAATTATCACTTTGCAATAGCAGGTTAATTGATAGAAGAATGTTTTCTAACTATTAATAGCAATTTAAAGTTTTGGTTTCATAATTTCACAAAAAAGGTAAAAAAAAGTAGAAAACATTTTGGCCATTCTTTTAGTGTTTATTTTCAGTTAAAAATTCCTTTAGCAAATATCACATAATCAAAATTTCTAAAAATTTCTTAGCAAATATCACATAGTCAGAATACATGTTATTTTACTTCCTTTCACCTGAAATTTATAATTACAGTTATTTCAAACTATACTCAGTTCAGAATTTTTTGATTAAAGCCAAAAAATCTTCAAATATATAAAAGAGAAATGTTAAATAGAAGATAAAATTGTTCTTCTGTTATAGGAAGCATTTGCTGAGTAATATTTCTGATTTGATTATTTGTTCTTAGTTCGAGAAACTTCATTACAGAAGCATGTATTTTCACTATCATTTAACTCAGCTACAACATTGGTCCATTTCTCACTGATAATTGTAGACATCTATTCCACTATACTTTGCTTTAATGAGGATCACAGTTGAGGTTAATATCTATTGCTTTAGTGCATATATAATCTCATAATTTACATTTAATTTATCACATATACAAAAGATGAATATACTTGTTATTTCACATTATTAAATATTTTACCAACAAATAGGAAATATCATTTTAAAAACATAACTGTATTATTTATTTTGCTGTGGTTGTTATTGCTGAGACAAAAAACCTAACACTAACAAGTTAAAGGAGAAACATTTATTTGCCTTACATTTTTTAGAGGTTTTAGTCTATAATCTGCTAGCTCCAAAGTAATGTGGCATGGCAGAGGGACAACAGTTTATGGCTGTGGAGGATAACAAAATCAGCAAGAGTAAAAGAGAGACACAAATCTCTTTTTTGTCTCATAGTGTATGCAGGCTGCCCTCCCTCAGGCAAGTGTAGCATTTACAATCCAATCCCAGAAGGAGATCTGAACCAATCAAAAACTCTATATTTAACCATCTTTGAAAATCTGTCGCTCATGACCACACAAGGCTTTGGGGGACTATCCAGACACAAACCATAACAATAACAAAGAATACAAAATACATAGTAGAGGATGTAGTTTTCTAATATGGATATAATTTTATTATATATATAATTGCATATATATCTTGCATATATATATATATATATATATATATATATATATATATGCAAGAATGAAAAATTCTTCCCCAATGAATGAACACTTTTCTACAATTTGAAAGAAAATTCATATCATTTTTTTTGAGCATTCCAAAAAAATTTCATCTGGTAACTCATTTGTCATTTTTATTATAAATAAAAAGTCAGAGGAAAATGTTGTGGCTAATGAAAAGTTCACACTTTGCATCCATAGAACACATCTGTATTTTAATACTTTACATAAAAATCTATTCACAGACCAAGCAGGGAAAAGAAATAAATCTAAAGAAAAAGGCAAAGATCTACTCTGTAAAGTAAAATATTTTGATAGAATCATAGTTAAGGAAAGAAGAGGAAATCAGTGTGTAATTTCATATAATTGCATATTTTTATAAACTTTTAGAGAGAAAGCACATAAGAGCTTCCTGCTGCTGAGAGGTTAAGAGTCAAGGGCAACCTCTATACAAAGAAAATCTGTTTTTATTAAAAATAAAAACAAATTAGACAGTAAATACACATTTTTTATGTATGAAATTTTAGAAATCTTTGAATATTTATGAAGAAACCATCTTCACCATGGGTTAAAGAAATCTAAAAATACTTTAAAATTTTTGGGAACATTTATTTTTGTAATAATGACTAAACAAAAGCAATTGGAAACAGTTCACTTTAAGAAAAATAATTTGTAAGCAATGTTTACTAAAGTTAGTAAAATCCCCAATATAGTAAATAGATGAATAATGAAAACAGAATATTACTTCCTATTAATTGCATACATTTTTGAAGTTGTTCTTTAATGAAACAACTATATACAGAAAAACAAGAACTTTTTCATATTTTATTAGCACCATTTTAATTTACAAAATGATATATTTCATTGGGACCTTTTCATACATGCACAAAGCATAGCCCTTCCCTACTCTCTGCTTTCTCTTCCTCTATCCTACCCAATTCTTTCTCTTCTCTCATAATCTATTTTATATTTTTATGTTGTCTTTATTTCTCTTCTATATTCCACAAATGAACATTTGACACTTACCAAATCTGCATTATTTTGCTTAAGAGGCTGATGTCCAGTTACTAGTCTTTTCCTGAAAACGGTATTTTATCTTTTTCTGTATGACTGAGTAATACTATATGCTATGTATGTATAACACTCATCTCCTTGAGAAGACCTGGATTTAAACTGTAATTTAACTACTGGGAATACTGCTGCAGTTGACTTGAGAATGCAAGTACCATGATAAAACTTAAATTTATTCATTTGGGTGTATAAAAAGAAGTGGTAAATCTGGGTCATAGGACAGTTTTATCTTTAGCTTTTCAAAAAACCCTTCATCCTGATGCCCACTGTGGCCAAACTAATTTATATTCTCACCTTGTATGAAAGTTTGGTTTCCCTTGCGTCCTTGCATTTATTATTTTTTGTATTCTTGGCAACAGTCATTCTAATTGACCTGAGTGTTGAACATATTTTCATAAAATTATTGGACATTTGTGCATCTTATTTTAACAAGTGTTTTTACAGTTCATTTCTCTATTTATTGATTTTGGTTCATTTGTTGTGGAATTTTTAAAGTTATGTAAATATTCTAGATATGTCCTCTGAAGAATTGCCATCATGTATTTTCTCTTACTCTCTACACTGTGTTTTCTTAACTTGTATAGCATTATTGTTTTCCTTTTTTTTTGTTTTGTTTTGTTTTTTTGGTACCTGTTTGCAGTAGTTAACGGGCCTGTTCCTTGTGGAGATGGCACATGTGCACACACCTCTTCATTCCCTCTTCCTGTCTTCCTTCCTGTAACTTTCTTCTTGATATGATGTATATTTTGTTGTGCAAAAGTTTTTTATTCTATGAATTCCATTTAATGATTCTTACTATATTTTTATGAGCTGTTTAATTCCTCTACATAAGTTATTGCCTAGCTCTGCATGTCAACATGTTTTCAGTAAGTTCTCGTCTGGTTATTTCAAAGTTTTGAATTTTAACACGTGTTTATTCTCAAGTCTTCTGTTCTATTCCACTCATCTGGTCTGTGCTTATATTTATGCCAGTACCTTGCTATTTTTGTTATTATCTCTTTGTAGGATAATTTGAAATTGGATTTCGCATCTCCAGCTCTGGTCTTTTTGTTCAGAATTTCTTTGGTTATCCACAGTGTTTGATGATATCGCTTGAATTCAAGGACAGCTTTTTGCAGTTCTGCGATGAACGATAATGGTATTCTAATGAGAACTGCATTTGTATCTGTAGATTACTTACGGTAGTATGTTCACTTTAACATTATTAATTCTCCCAATCCATGAAAACAGAAAATTATTCAAATCTCTAATGTGTTCTGTTTCTTTCTTGAGTGGCTTATAAATTTCTTACAGAAAACTTTCACCTCTTTCACCCGGTTTATTCCTACGCATTTGTTTTTGCTTTGTTCTGTTTTTGAGGCTTTGAAAATGGTACTTTTGTCTCTTCCACAGCCAGAATACTGGAATAAAAAAAAAGACACATTTTACATTATTTTTTTTTACTTTTCTACCTTGCTGAATTTGCTCTAAAACACATTTACTGGAGCCGTTGAAGTGCTCTAGGTATAGAATCAAATCCAGCAATTGGAATAATTTGACTTTGACTCTCTCTCTACATATATGTACATATAACCTATATCTATATATTTATAGTTATATATCTATATGGAGAAAGTTAACTGATAAATTGCCCACTTTATAATGTAGTCAATTAGTATATTATAGTATAATATTGATTATATTTCTAATATATCCATATATATACACACACACACACACACACATATACATATGTGTGTGTGTGTGTGGATATATATATATATATATATATATATAATGTGTTTGTATCTTTTCTCTGATTTTTCTGTGTAAATTGTCCAATGCTACATTGAAAAACAGTGGTAATCATCATGCATTCTCTCTTTTCATTCCTGATTTATTAAAAAAATGGCTTCATTTTATTTCTATTATAAGTTTAATATAGCCTTAAAAATAATGGGATAAGAGCCTTTGATATCTAACTTATTAAGGGTTTTTATTATAAAGGAATGTTGCATTTCTCAAAGTCTTTTTCATCTGCTGAGGAAAGAATGTGATTTTTACTCTTAACTTATGTGGAGCATTATATAAATTGAACCACCATATTTTCTTTGAAATAAAACAAGTTTGACCACAATACAACTTCTTTTAAAGAGTCTGTTGCATTTGAGTGTTTTTTTCTTGAAAATTTTTATATTTATGCTTTATTTGTTTTTTTTTTATGACATTGACTTTGTAGAATGAGTTTCTTTCTACTTCATAGAATAATTGGAAGGTAATTATGTTAGTTGTTGAGTTAATGTCTGAAAAATAGGTCTGTTCAGTTCTAGGCTGATCTCTATTAATAGACTTTATTGCTTTTCTAGTTGCATTATTACACATTTGTTTGTGTTCCTTATATTCCTTTGGTTAAATATTATTTTGTCACATGGGTCTAAACATCTATTTTTTATTCTAAATTTTCCATGTTTTATAATTACAACTTTTCAAATTAGTCTTTGATGATTCTCTGGATTTTAGTGGTATGAGTTTTTATGTCTTCTTTTATTTATTTATTTATCTATGCAATATTTTACTTTATCTCTACTAGCTTCATTAAATTGTATTTCTTTTGGTTAGTTATCTTGTTTAAGGGTTTATCAGTCTTGCTTACTTTTGCAAGAAAAAAGTCTTCACTTACTGTATTCTTTGTATTACTCTTCTAGTCTTCCTTTCATTACTCAATATTTCTTATGGGATTTTTATTCATTTACTGTCGATTCACTTGAGATGCATAGGTAGATTATTTATTTGAAATCTGTGATATTTTAAATATATGCACCCACATTTATAAACTCTTTTCTTAGCATTGCCTTTACTGTTTCCTGCAGATTCTTTTATATTGTGTTGACATTTTCATTGGATTCATGGAACTTTTTAATTTCTCTCAAGATTAATTTAAGGATTCACTGATTATTTAAATATGCTTTTTAGTTTTTGTGCATTTGTGTACTTGTATGTTTTCTCTTGCTGTTCATTTTTAATTTCACGTCATTGTGATCTGAGTAGATGAAAAATTGTTTCATTTTTAAACATTTGTTAAAGTTCATTAATTGTGTAAAATGTGAAACATTTTGGTTTTGGAGAAAGTTTCATGACATACTAAAAATAATGTGCATTCTGAGATTTCTCAATGGAATAATTTTCCAATATCTGTTAAACTGGTTTTATATGTAGTAAAGATTAATCCTGACTGTTCTTTATTATTTATTTATTTATTTATTTATTTATCCAGAAGAACAACCTTTTAGTGATAGAGGTGTACCAAAGTCAACTATTGTGTTTGCATTAAAAATCTGTATTCCTTTTGTTTGGAATAATATTTTTCATTCTTTCACTTTCTTTTTTTTTTATTTAAAGATAAACAAAAGCATGTAAAGGGTAGAGGTAATACAGAAGTCCAAAAAAAAAAAAAAGACAAACAGTAAGGAATCACTAGTTAATAAATTACATACTGTCCTCTTAGAAATAGTTGCTCAAGTTACAAAATTAAAGCAGATAAAGTAGATAGTCAAACAGCGAGAGTGTAGACAGCTACACATGCATGAATTTCTGCATGTATTTCTGTACTTTCTGTATTAGAGGGAAAAACAAAACTTAGCAAGACAAACAAAACAAATTCCTATAAAAACATGAAACCAAAAAGTCATATAAAACCACAGTATATGGTGATCTACAGTGATTACTGTGTTGTTTCTTATTATCTTCAATAAAATGTCTATATCATCTGGCATAACTGAATATAGCAGTATGATTGAGTCTAGCAGTAAATAACAATATTAGTAAAAATAAAATATTGTAGACAGTAAAAAACTTCAAAGGCAGGTAATAATCAAACCATAGTGGATATTCTAGTGGATCTTGTCATCTTAAGTGCAGTTGCCTATACTCTCAGACTTGATACTATCAATCATAACAGCTTTGAATAAACAGCGATCCAACAAACCAGATTCAATTATGATCAGTCATGGTAAAACAGTGTAGTTTTTACAGAGCTTTAGGCTAACTTAATAGGAAATTTAGGATGATTACCATACTATATCCTGTTATTTTTGGGATTACTGTCTGTGCCCTCAAATCTAGTACAGATAGAATGACTGGAACAAATATAATATGTCTAAGCAGAGTAGTATGATTAACATGGGTTTTAAATCCTGGTGCACTATTTACAATATAGCGTATCAAGGCCATCTATGTTAGAGTTTCTAGTTATCCTTCTCTGCCTCATTTCTGCTATGCTATTTTTCTGTCTTTGTTTGTCTAGTTTTCTCCTTCATTCTACTTCCTGCCCCTCTTATTGAGGCCTTTCTGTCACTGTTCCTAAAATCCTGGTATTTTTTTTCTCTCTCTAGAATGTCCTTCAGTATTCTCTGTAGTGTTGGATTTGTGGTCACAAACTTCCCCAGTTCCTCTTTATCATGAAAGCATCTTGTTTCTCCATCAACTTCTAGTGACAGTTTTGTAGGGTACATCAATCTGGGCTGCAGGTTATTTTCTTTCAGGTCTTGGAACACTTCGCTCCAACCTCTTCTTGATCTGATGGTCTGTGTTGAGAAGTCAGCCATGATTCTGATGGGCTTACCTTTATAGGTAATCTATTTCTTTACTCTGATGGCTTTTAATATTTTGTTTTTATATTGAATTTCTGGCATCATGATTATTATATGTTGGGGTGTAGATCTGTTTTGGTTGTAGGTGGCTGGAGTTCTGTATATCTCACACAAATGAATGTCATTTTCTTTTCCCATGCTTGGGAAATTTTTCTTAATTTTTTCCATGAATAGCCTTTGTAATTTGCATGTATGTATTCCTGCTTCTTCACTCACATTTCTTATTCTTAAATTGTAGATTCTCTTGTCATCTTCTAGCCTTTGTATTGTTATTGCCTGTTTCCTTGTTATTTTTAAGAGATCTTTCTTTCATGATCACACATTGCAAACTTGTCTTCAAGATTTGATAGTTTATCCTTAGTTTCTTTTAAGGAGTTTTGCCAGCTTTCAATGGGGTTTTTAATTTCCTGGTAGTCTCTTTGAATCTGCTTCATCTATTCTATATTTTCTTTATATTCTTTATTGAATGGTTCTCTTCTTTTTTTGTGTTCCTCCCTTTTTCCATCTGTATCATCCTGAGAGATGCTTCGTGAGAGCATTTCTTTTATTGCTCTGCTCATATCCTGCTTTACCTGATTTAATATTTCAGTTTTGAGCTCGTCTACAAGGTTCTAAAGATATCTCTTAATGTCCATTGAAGCCATGTCTGATGTTGTGTGTTTGCCACCCTGTCTCCCTTATTTTTCCTTCTCCTGAATCAGTGCTCTCAGAGTTCTGGGCTGGGGGCCTCCTCCTGTCTCTCTCTCCTGTCATGGCCCTGGCTTCCTCCACACAGGTTACAGTGCAGGTCCCAGCCCCCTTCCCTGTTGGCCACGTTTCCTCTGAAGCATGCTGGAGAGGGAACTCCACCCTCTCCTGCCTGCTCTTGTCACTGAGGTGTAAGCAGCGGCTTCCTATGCCTGCCCCTCCCCACCATGCCGGCCAAACTTCAGGTGCCTTCACCTGGTCAGTGCTTGCTAGGCACAGGGAATCGATTTGGGTTGGTTCATTCGGTCCTGTCCAGGGGCACTGCCCAGTCCAACCAAATCCCACGAATCTGCTCTGGGGAGGGAGCAACCAACTGAAGTCACTTTTGCTCCCAGTTCAGGTTCCTCCTGCCCAACTCCAACATGTTACCCATTTGGTCGCACTCTTTCCATGGGGGGGGGTCTTATTCCCAGCACTTACCATGGATTAATGAAGGTCCCTTCATCAGCTCCGCTCTCCATTGGGCTCACCAACCCCTGGCATCAGCACTGCTGTGCTTCCTGTGAGTGGCAGCAGGAACGAGTTTGGGTGGCTCTGCCTGCTGGCGTAGATTCGAGCTCGTGCAAACTTGGCAGGTCACTATGAAAACACCATGTACCATAATTTTTAGCTGTTTCAGTTGTAGTCCCAAAGTACTTGATGAGCTTTTTTACATTTTAATTTCTTCCTGTGTGAAGAGGATCCATCTCCCTCTGTCTGGGTCTCTCCAGGTTGTTTTATTCTGGCTTATAAGTTGTTTCTCCTGGGAGGCTTTGTATTTTGTTGCTCACTGATCGGCCATCTGGTCTTCTCCTCCATTCTTTCACTTTCATCCTATTTATGCCATTACACATGAGTAGCATCCCTTGCACACAGGAACAGTTGTGTCTTGTTTTTTAATTCAAACTATCAACTGATATTTTTTAAATTGTAGAACTGAGTCCATTTACACTCAGGTTTTTTTTTTAAGAGGAAAAATGCAAAACAAAAATAGGGTAGAAATAATACAGAATTTCAATGGAAATAACAGTCAGAAATGACTGTGTGTAATAATTTCTTTCATTGCTGTTCTAATGCTTTGCTCCTTTGAAATTCTTATTTGCTTGTCTACTTTTCAATTGAGGTTGACTGTTTTCTATGCTCTCATGGTTTTTAATAGTCCTCTTCTGTGTGTAGGATTCATTTAAGGATCATCTGTGATTCTGGCCTAGTGGTGGCATATTTCTTTATGTATGCTCATCTTGAGGGATCTTTAGAGTGCCTTTGTATCTGACATAAAGCTTTGGTAGTCTACTAATTTTGGAAAGTGGGTATTGTCCTTCAGGGCTTGAAACAAATCATTCCATAGCTTCTGACCCTTGAGTGTTTGTGCTCAGAAATCTGCTATTTTTATTAGTTTGCTTCTAGTATTATGTGGAGTGACTATTTTCTGTCCTTTTCTGCTTGTTGGTGTATTTATTTCCATAGCATTATCTTTTTCTCTATGTGCACCCAGAGCTTCTACTATCTATTCCCAACTAGCTTCATAGATTCTTGATCAGATAGTTGTTCACACATTTGAGATACCTACTATTTTGATCACCTATGGGCAAGCGCAATGCCCAAGCCAAAATGTATACTGTTATACATCAGAAAGAAGAAGCAAATAAAGCCCTGAGTTCTGTGCTGGAAGTCAGGTACAATGAGAAATCAGCAATCTCACTGCTGGCTTCAGTGTAGGAATTCCTTATTCCTGGCCACCTTAGCGAACTACATGAATTGGATATTACAGGTCATCACAGAATGTGAGACCAACAACCACTCCATCCTCCAGATTCTGAGTTCTGCTACTTAAATTCCTCAGATCATACTGAATTGACCATCATCCTCTCATGGCAATCTTCCATGTCTATATCCCACCCAAGAAGTGATACAAAGTTTATCCAGGGACCCAGACTCATGATTTTTCTGTTTTTCTGTTCCCAAAGGAGCTTATTTCCAAACAATAGTCCTTCCCTCAAGATGCTTCTGAGTTATACCACATCAAGATATGATGAGAATTTCATTAAATTTCTTCTTTAAAGCAAGCCTGCAGAGGAGAAAAAGTCACTTCCAAATGACATCACTGCAATGGATTCAAAACCTGTAACAGCAGTGAGTTTCTTCTACAGCTGGGACTATTTCTAACCCTTTGAAGGCTTACCATTTGTTTGTGGTGTTGGCTTCCTTTCCCCTAGGGTAGTTGGCTTGACATTGTAGACTACTTTGTACTCTATTTGGACTCAATTTTTTGTTTCTCCTAGGTTTCCAACATTCTGCAACTATTTTTTAAAATTAAGCTTATTGATATATTTTAGGCATACATAATGATTATATTCATCATAGGGAATTGTACCTGTATATAATATGTCTGCATTCTTCTTCCCCATTTCTCTCTCCTCCCATTGACCTCTCTTCTTCTCTTTATTTACAAAAGCTTGATTTACATTTTTCCCTTCTTTTCTCATTTATTTCCTTTCCTGCCTTTATCCACCATCCTCAATAGTTCCCCTTCATATTTGAACATTTTCTTCATATTGGAACATATTTGAACAATTATAAGAAAACATAATATATTTATATATTATATATTTATACTCTTGATTTCTACCAGTGGAGAAACAATGTCATATTTACTCATGTATCCTATTTATTTTACTTAAGAGTATGGTACATTCTGTTACCTAGAAATGTCTCAAGTTTATCCTCCTCTTATGCTGAATAGTACTCCATTGTATAAAACACCAACATTTTTTTAACCATTCATAGGCTCATGGACATTTGAGCTGTTCCTAAGATTTAACTATTATAAACTCTCCTTCTGTACACATAGGTAAGCATATATGTGTGGTATGATGCTTTTAATTCTTTCAGGAAGATATCAAGAAAGGGAATAACTGGGTCAAATGAAACCTCTAGTTTTAGTCTTTTAAAGAAACTTTACACTGATTTCCACAGTGGTTGCACCAATCTACACTCCCATCAATAGTGGAGAAGGTTCCGTTTTGCCCACAGTCACTCTAGAATTTGTTATTGGTTGATTTCTTGATGATATACATTCTTTTTGGAGAGAGATGGAATCACAGCATTGTTTTAAATTGCATTTCTTGAATGACTAGTGATGTTGAACATTTTTTTTCATATATTGCTTGACATTTGTATATTTTTTTCATCTGAGAAGTATGTAATCATTTCAGATGCCCATTTTTGGACTGTCTCTTTAAATTTGGATGGATTTGATTTTCTTGAGTTATTTATATATTCTAGATATTAGTCTTTTGTACAAGCAACAGCTGGAAAAACATTTTACCACTCTGTGTGTCATCTTTTCACTCTGCTGGTGATTTCTTTTGCTGCACAAAAGTTTTTAATAAGATACAAATCTCAGTTGTTGATTCTTTGTAACATTTTCCGTTTGTTCATAAAGTATTTGGCTACCCCTGTGCTTTAAGAGAGCTTTTCCTTTTTTTTCCCTAATCTTTACAATATAGTTTCTCCTTTCTAATTGTAACTGTTACTATGGGATTATATAAATGATATTTGCTCAATATTTATCATCTTTAAAACAAGATAGGTTAAAGAAGGATTATTGTGCTCTTGGAATTTACTTTCAGGGAATTAGTAGTCTTAGATACAATTAATGTGTTTAATATATACAAATCTGCAGTACTTTCTAAAGGCAGCATGTAAGTTTTCCATCTTCTTAACTTCCAGTTTACTCAGCAGTTATTTGGTATATTTCTGTGTAGGTTCTATACTTCAAACTTAATTTTTTCTACTTCAAACCAATCTTAATTGTGTAGAGAGCTTCAACTGGACTTTACAATGGTAACATGGTAAAACAAAAATTCTTTCACTGATAGAGGCAGAGTATTAGAGGTTGAAGTCACTGACCAGTTTTTGCATTGCATAAACTTGGTAAAAGAGAGAAAATAAACAGAGAGCAGGTATTACAGTTAACTGGAATTTGAGTTTCATATATCAAGAAATACATAAATATACTTCATGACATATTCTAGTTATCTAATCCTTTTTCATTTAATTCATAATTTACCTTAAGATAATTTTCATTTATTGCTATACTACACATATGCTAATTTTCATTGATTGCTATACTACACAAATATTTTATATGTGAATAGTTTGTTCAGATATCAGTATAACAACATACAATTTTCACAGAATCCTATGCTCATAGCTAGAATTTAGACTAAAGGAAGTAACTTAGTAAACAAATAAAAATAAGTAGATAAAATATTTTGTCATAAGAAACATTTCTGGTTACAAAAATAAATCAATTGAAATGTAACAATTAACCTAGGAGGGAAATGGAATTTCAAAAAATAAATGAATTTTGAAAACTTGACAAAGTAAGTTGCGCTTAAATTAGAGTGAAAATATTTTAGGCACAGGAAAGCTTTCAGCTCTGGAAAGCTAAAAGACTTAGTTTATTCTATGATAAACAAAAAAGAGATTATGATTAAGAAGTACAAGTGGTCGGAGATGAATGCAAATGATAATATAGAGTCAGGTTATTTAAAATTGTAAAAATCTAAGTAATGAAGAAATACATTTCATTCTCAAGTGTGAAATATCTGATCAGGAGAATTGTTGATATGATTTGAGTTTAAAAATAGGGATTCCTGAGCGTATGTGGAAAATGGATTACAAAAAGGGAGGAAGGAAAGGAAGCCAAACCATATGGAAGCTCTGTTAGCACAATAGGCAGGTGAAAGTGGTCATCAGCTAAAATCACAATTAATGAGTCATGAGGAGACCTTTTGTTAGTTGTTTTGAAAATCATGCAGAAGATTAGAAAGAAATCACAATTGTGTTCTGTCTTTTTTATAAGATTATAATCCCTTTTGGACAGAACATAATTGTATTCTGAAAAGACAGAACACAAAGATGATTTCTAGTGTTTTGGATAGAGAAAGTAAAATAAATAATAGTGTTATTGTATAAGGCGAGGAATATGTATATCAAAGAAGTAAAAAATATTAATAGATGCTTATTTTAAAATGCAATGTTCAATGTACAAAAACCCTGATTCATAAGAATGTGGACATATGAAGATAAGACTTTTTTTTACTTTAAAGAAGTTACAACAGAATAAAGCCAATCAAAACAACCCAGTATAAGAGATTTCAAAACATAACAAAATCAACAATAATTACTATAATGCCACTTGATAGCTTCAAAATAGCTGCAGATACCTTCTGACATAGTAAAAATCAAACAGAACAGAATATAATAGAAACAATAAAAACAAAACAATGAATGCAATAAAGGAACTCAAAACAAGACAATAGTAAATTCAAAATGCTACCATAATATATCTTGCTGTCTTCAAAATAGCTGCTGACTTTAATTTTTAAACTCAGTTAATGAATAGTGTTAAAGCTAATGAAAAAGATGAGTTCACTGTCACCTGAAATAAATGGAAACATGTTTGGAGAGACTCATTTCTTCAACACTCTAGAATAAAATTTCAGAAAGAGGTGCCATTTTCTAAACACTAAACACAAAGTATCAGACATTGACACAAAACCAAATCATAAAGAAAGAACAACAAACTCTGCCATATATTCCAAAGAGATTGAGAACAATTAAAATGAAAACTAGCTAGCAAGTTGAGTAAAGTTGCACATATTGAATTCTTCTCAAGATTAATTTTTTAATGAAGGAAAGTTCTGTAACATGATTAGAAAGAAGTGAAGCACAGAGTAAACTGAGGTCCTGAACATAGATAATCTTTTAGAAAAAATTAGAGCAGAGAAGAGGGATAATGTCACAGTATATCAAAGCAGCAGAAGGTAAAGGAAGGGTAAATTCAATTCATAATTCAAGATGGAGAGAGAAGCTTCAGGAACTTGCAGAAGAGAATTTAATCCAGTATGTGAGTGGGCTCACTTCTTCATACTGGAGTGCAGCCACGGAATCCACGAGACAGTAAGAAACAAAATGTGTGTGGCAGAGATTGTGCAGAGGTGAAAAGGGCTGAGGTGTGAGGGTGTTCTCAAAATATTTCTTCTAGGGAATCAGAGGAAAGGTCTGTAGTTAAAGCTTTAAAAGGAGAGTAGACAACAGTAACAATTTGAGATGTGAGAAGAGGTTTTAACCTCTTCAAATGGAAACTATGAAAGAAGTGACCAGAAAAATATAAATAGAAGTGCATAGCCAGTAAGTCCTTAGATTTCCCTCAGTATTATTTGATAAGAAAATACATTTGAGAGAATAAAATGAAAATGAATCCTCTTGCCATAGATAAATTATGGTAGGAGCTCACATTGTCCAACACAAGAAAGGTGCACTTCTAATTTGTGCTGATTTTCATGGTGCTGGGATAGAATATCTGACACCCACAACTTAAAGGACAGTTTTTATTTGGCTCATGATTTTGGAATCTTTGTCCACGGTTGTCAGACTCCAAAGAAGAAATCACATGGTGAAAGCCTGAGGTGGAGGAAAGCTTCTCCCCTCATGGCATCCAGGATGCAGAGAAACCAGGGAAGTGACGGGGACAAAAATATATCCTTCTAGGTTATGGCAACAGTGGCCTACCTCCTCTGACCTCCCAACCACACACACAACTGCAGACTCACTAGAAGAAAGCAAAGTGTTATGCCCGTAATATCCAATCTTCTTCCAAACACATGAGACTTTTGGGTGATGTTTTAGATCTAAACCTTCTATGATGTGCATCTCAAACTATAGCAAACCAGTAATCTTTACTAATTCAGGCTAATTGACAAAGAAGCAGCCAGTGTAACTGCAGTGACAGTATTGTACATTTTGTGTAAACAAATCAAAATATATTATTTTTCTAGCATGCTTGGTAAGACAGAACCAGCCTAAGAAAGACCTAATGATCAACTGTCTATAGGTGAACCTTGCCAGAGACCCAAATTAAACCACGTATAATCTACAAATTGATATTAAAAGTGATTCAATATAATTACTACTATTGCAAATAAAAATCTCAAATTCAAATTTAGTAAATTAATAAAGTTGTTAAAGTTGGCAATTTAAAAAGGTGTTGTCAAACACAAATCTCTCTAAAAACAACAACTATGTTCTTTTCACTGCATATGACAACTGATTAGAGGATATATTGGAACAATAAGAAATCATTTATAAACAAATCATTTCTGAAAATTTAAAACATATTATGAATATGGTGATTTTTAAATTAAAGTAAGCATAAATATGTCATGTATTTAGCACTTGTATCTTTGAAAATAATTATTCTCTGAAGATCTTAAAATTATTCTCTTCTAACTTGCTTACACTTTTAATTGTAATGGAATTCATTAATATAAACAACTTAAATACT
Organism: Hydrochoerus hydrochaeris; assembly: GCA_004027455.1. Taxonomy (NCBI): domain Eukaryota; kingdom Metazoa; phylum Chordata; class Mammalia; order Rodentia; family Hydrochaeridae; genus Hydrochoerus; species Hydrochoerus hydrochaeris. Next base: position 199,542 of record PVLA01003358.1, read on the forward strand.
TTTTAATGAAATTCAAATTGACAACAATTTCACATTCAATTGATGTTGAGTTCTATTTTGTCCTGCAACTTAATCTCCTTTACACTAGTACAGAAAATTATTGTTATATGTCATAGATTTTGCAAAGTTTTCTATCCATTATCATTGCAAACATTGTATTTTAACAAAATACTATGAACCTAAGTCACAATGCAAAGACAGAGTATTGTTTTTGCTTTGAGCATCTATACATTCTAATAAAGGATATTGGAAGTAATTCAAATCTAACCTCATTTGAAGATAACCTTAGGCATCTTGTTTCTGTATTTCTTGTAATTTTGAACAGGCTATTGAAATTTCATTCAGTTTTGCCTCAGAGCACCAAATAACCTCAGATTAAAGAACAGTAAAAAACAAAACAAAACACTATTACAAAACAATTAACACCTCTAGATCAGACATACCAGTTGTGTGCAGTTACACAGTGCTGATGAAGGAAAAAGTAATCCTGCAGATAAGTGATTTGTGAAGATAATTAATCTAAGAAAAACTAAAAATTTAAGACAAGTATTAGCAAGTGGATTTGAAAGCAGTCAAAATGAATTTAATTTTATATTGCTGTATTATAATTATTCTTACAGCAGGGCTTTCTTCTTGCTATTTGACTATTACTTTGACTACTGGGATGTTTTGTACACTTTCCACCCCTCACAGAACTTCTCGAGGTACTTAGCACTTTGATATTCACAATTACATATTGTTGAGTTGAATTATACTTAGTAGCAGTTCAAAGATATTTTTGGATGGATAAATGAAAATAATGTGAAATATCTTCTTAGCAAAATGCTCAATAATATCAGAAAATATCATTATCCAATGTAAGAATGAAAATGCAGACATAAATAAAAATACATTAAATTCAAAATCGAAATTTGCTAGACAGTGAATATTACTTTTTATGAAGAACAACGGAATGACTAAAACTTTTAAAACTTTCAGGTCTAAAATTATTTATCTAAATGTTTATTGAAAATTACAATCAAAATATTCAAATACCTGCAAGAATTAAAAATGAACAAGTGTAAGACTTCTTGAACTCATCATGAGATCATAGAAATAACCATTCACCTGAGTGAAATGAATATGAGCAAAGCATTTCTATTTTTATTTAAAAATAATGTTGGTTATTGGATAGGTGGTCAGTTTCTGCCAATTATTTCTCAGGTATCTGAATGATGCACATGTTTGCAAATGGATTCGATGTAAATAATGTTTTCTCATAGACAAAGCAGTATTGCATGTAAATTTTATCTAGAGCAGTGCTTTGTTGTCTTGTTAAAATTTTCTTTATTGTCTAAACAAAATATTTTCCCACAGATTATTCAATTATTTAATGATATTCTGGTGAATCCAATTTCTATGATTCTGGCGCCTCCCTGTCAAACTATACAGGTAGTTAATAAATGACTTTAGAAGGACACATTTCTGTATACAGGAAACATAATTATCTTTTTATTATATATCAGGGTAGAATTTATGGAACAGTAAATTAATTAAAAGACAAAAGCTGGGCTGGGGTTTAGCTCAGTGACACAAGTGCATTCCTCACAAGCATGAGGTCATGAGTTTGATCCCCAGTACAAAAAAAAAAAAGCTATCATTTCCTAAGCAATTAAGAGGGAGAAATTATATGTTTTTTAAAAGACAAAGTAAAATTATTTGAGAAAATTATTTGAAAATCAGCTCAAATGCTGAAGTGAGAGACAGCATTGGGTTTTCTTGAGTCATATTTTCCTCTTTTCAACTAAGTGATCATCCAATATTTTTTCAGTAAAGTTTATTTAGGTCAGAGATCTGGCAGAAAATCTGTATTGAGGGCATGTATTGTAGCTGTTCAAACTAGTTTGGAAAAACAGTGCTGTCCTAGTTAGACTCATAAATTCTTTCATTTCTTCAATATTTATACAGTATTTTTGAATAAGCCACTGCTTTATGAAATTAGCAAAAATACATTTTTTGTTATTCTAAATATCCTCCAGATAGAAACAAAAACCTACAGCCTCATAATTCTATTTTCTAATAATCAAATATAAGCAAGTTTAGAATGTTTAAATAACACCATATGATATTTTCTCTCATTATTAAAAACAGAATATTTATATTTCAATAGTGACTTTGGGGGATATTTTTACTCAGGTGAATGTTATATTGGTTTTTTGGCAGAATGATATGCATAGGGAGATGTTTCTAACAATGGTAGAGTTTAAGACTTATTCTGTTTGTTTAAATTCTTTTGAAGCTTATGATTATTAAGAGTTATGCTACTAAGAGTTACCCCAATCTTTGTGTCATTTCTTCAAGTGTCCCATTAATATTCACACAATCTGTGCAAAAGCACAATTTAGACATATGTAATCTCATGAATTTAGAACATATTGACATGACTTCTGTGACAATTTGGTCATATTTTGTAAGTATCTATGTAACTGGTGGCTAAAAATTCACATGAACTGAATATTTTAACAAAATATCAGTTTATTGCCTCAGGGATATGATACTTGATTATGTTAATATATAATGTTTCTCACAATTTTCTTCACAGTTTTAAGCTTCATTTATTTTGTTTTTCTGAGACAAGGTTTTGCTACAAAACACAAGCTGGCTGAGAAAACTCTATGAAATCTATGCTGGTCTCAAAATTGAAATTCTCCTGCATCTGCTACCTGAGTGCTGGAGTTATTGGCTGTACTATTATGTCTATTTTAGTTATTTAGATGTTATTATGTAAATCATAGTTAATGTATATTAAAATAGACATTACAGCAGACTTTATTTTATGCTATGTAGTCTTACTGCTTATTGTTTCAAACACTTCAAAATGTTAAGCACTTTTCCATTGATTACCATTTTGAAAATCAACCAGCTACAAGAAACTTATTGAATTGGGGTTTCTCTCATCCTGGTCTATTAAACAGCTATGCCAGTGCTCATGCATAGTCGAGCTTGTGAATGTCTAAAAAACCAAAGCAGTCACAAGGGCTGTATCAAAAGTAGGCAATACTGACGTGATGTCAAACCACTTCAACTGAGAAGAATGAAACCTTAGATTAGGCTCCTCACTGTCATGTACTCATCTACCAGTGAAAACATCATTGAACTTTTATTACTCATTTTTGTTGAATAAAAAAATAATTATTTCAGGAAGTTTTTAAGAACATCAACTGTGGCAATACATAAAAAAAACCAAAAATGATTTTTTACACTGTGGTGTTATAAATTTATTTTTACATGATAACTGCTCTATGAAAGAATTAGGGCTGACTTTAAAAGGAATAACAGGATTCATATTCTGATGTTTCAGTTATATAAATATTTAGAAATATTTTTGAAGTATCCCCTCACATTAAGAATTCCTTTCCAAATTTCCTGAATAATGGCACCTCTTGCTGATTTTGTTGATGATAACCACTCTTTGTGACTTTTAATTAAATTAATAAAAATTATCATGCAAATCTTTTAATAGTCAAAGGAAATTCATCTATGAATGATTTCCCAGGTCTCATTGCTATTGTTAGCTTATTAGATTATTTAATGTGACTTATTAAACCCTATGCAAACTCAAATTAACTTACATAAACTAATATTTAATATAACATTAATAAATTTAATAAGTTGCAAAGCAAGAACAACAGCAAAAAAAGTATTTCAGAGAAAAACACCAAGACATCCTTGTACTGCTTGATAAAATTTAGTGTTCAGTCTCAAGAAAACATTTTTTCCTTAGGCATATCTCATTAAAGAACCAATTTATTTGTGAAATAGACCCCAGAGACAGGCTTGTGGGTGACTGAAATGGGGGATATCTGACTGACCACTCAAGGAAATTGCCATGGACTTTTAATCTTATTTTGATTAAGTTCCACGTAGATTGTGCCTGCTAGGCTGGCCTTGAGATTACTGTTTCTGAGATCTTTGCCTGCCATTGGACTGAGACTCGTTTATTTCCCTACTTCTTCAAGGTTAGTTTGGAACACCATTACACATTTCTATGAATTTTATATGTTTAGCTTTTTGTTTTAGAAATCGTAATCTTAATAAAGACACAATATTTAACTAGTTATGAGTTTACTAAAGTCACTTTTAAAAATAGTGCTAGGTTAAATAGAAGAGAAAATCCTTTAGGTTAAAAACATAATATCATCATGATAATAAAAATTACCCTGAAATGACAGAATGAAAAATTTATAGGGAAATGGAATATAATTTAAAAATTAACAAAGCAAATATAGCTTTACTGTAGAAGAACATGGGTACAGCTAAACAGAGGAGGTTTTATTTTGCAATCAATTTAGAAGGAGTGGTCCTGTTCACTTTTGAGAACCATGTCAGCACAACAAATAAGATGTTACCCCTTACTTTGTGTTGTGTGAATGCAAAGTAACCTATCAATCAATATTTCGTGGTTTCTTTTTCAGTGTCCTATCTCAGCACGAGGCAGATATTTCTTTGTCCTTCACACAGCACATGCTAATCAGGGAAGGCTCATCCAATCCCTCAGAGGAGACACATCTTAAGTGGGAAGCTATTTACTATAAGCTCATTTTCTTTTCTTCACTCAAAGATTCAACAGAAGATCCATCATTTGGTTTGTCACAAGACTTCTGAAAGAATTTGGGTTCATGGCTGGGAAAGTGACCTCTTTGGGCTTATGGAGACACAAGAGATGAAAAGAGTTCTGTAATTAAAATTTTCATCTTCTTTCTGCATATGATTAACAAAGCATGATACACTGATTGCTCTTATTAGCAAAGACCAAAACCTTGATATGAAGAAGATTTCGTACGGGTACATGATATGAGAATTTCCTTATTGTTACAGCAAATGAAGAGTTATGATTTCCAAGGCCTGTGTCAAAAGCACGTTGACATTTCTGGCGTTCCATATTGCTTGCCAGGTTGATGCCTTGCAGGAAAACCTTTTAGCTGTCTGCAGAAGGATACTGTTGAAGAAGATGAGCTAAAGGAGTGATGAACACATCCTCTCCAAACTGTTCAGCATCACGTGAACCCTGGAGAGTGAGAATCATAAGGTCATTGTTTTTCAGGTAGGGGCAGCATCCTCTGTCACTAGTTGAAAACGGTACTAAAGTTCTTATCTAGAGAATCTTATTGATAATTTGGAACAACTTGGTGGGTTATAGTCAAGTGAGCACAAGTATTCTGGTCATCTCTGCAAATGTAGTAAACACAACTGCTGTTGGTAGAAAAAATGCTATTGTTTTCTAGTCTACACTGACTAATTCAGAATTTGGTAATGTCAAACTAGTATAAAGCTGTCCAGGAAGACAAGTTTACAGTGTGATTTCGCCCATAAAATTTCCAAAACTGAAAATTTTTAATATATTTTATATACTCATTAATTTTATATAAAATGAAATATACTTTATGATAGCTTTTAAAACTAATAGGCGTTTAGAAGGAATTGTTTTTCAAATTAGCACAATACAGGTAAAATCATCTTTGATTTTTTTATCCAATAATGGTGAACTATTTCTGAATTACACACTTGTTTAAAACTCTAAGTTACTTTAGAAAGAATTGTCTTCTGAGGATATGTATTAATTAACATAAAATTAACAGCTTATTAACCACTGACATTTTCTTCCAGACTATGAAATGAGGACCTAAAGAAACTCCGAATTCTAAGCACCAGATACTTATGGGATTCAAAAAGAGTTATTTTTCTTTCAGAACTATTGTTTAATATCTTTTAAAATGTTTTTTTCTAATCTATTTGCATATAACTTTTAAACAGATTGGATGATACATTATAAGCATAATATTAAGTACATCAGAGCAGATAAAATCTCTAAAATTAAAATAAGCCTAAAAGCTCCCAAGGTTGAATTTTGAAAGGAAATTTCTATATTAAGAAGTGGGGGAGGATCTCATTTCTATTATTTCTGAGCTGTTCTATTTTCTCTCTTTCTTGATTTTATATTATTTTTCACTAATTTCAGGGTTTTCTCACTGTGTGCTAGTCAGAGAGTGTCACTTATTACAATCTTTTTACCTTGTTTATTTTTAAAATATAATTCATGTTTCTGATTTTTTAAAATTCAATTTCTGTCAGAATTAATGTTATTTTTACACACATTATATTTAAACTACAATTATTTATAGAGAAGTATTTGCTTTCAGAAATTTTCGAACTGTTTACCTGGAGATTCCTGCTGGAGAAGAGATGGCCTGTGACTCGATTCTCATTTATACCGTACAAAGCAAACAGGATCATGTGCTCTTCCCTCTGCAAAAATGTTAGTTTAAACATGGCTGCAGCTCTTCTTTGCATTTCCCTGAACTTAGCTGGGACAGTCTTGAAATTCTGAAGAATTTGCTAGAGACCAAGAGATCACAGAAGATGTAATAAGTGAAATAAGAATAAAAAATACATATTCAGTGCATAGGAGCACATTACTTTATGTTATAACATAATGCTGTTAATCATTGGAAGCTACTTGGAAATGGCTCACTCCAAAGTACTTGTGGGCTTTTTGCTCAAGCTGCATTCTCTGGCTTTCTAACTCATATTTTCTAGTTTTTATTATTATGAGGATCACTAACCTAATAATAGAGTATAATTTCTAATTGTTTATTGACATAGATACAGTTGAGAGTAATTTGACTAACATCAATATAGAAAATCACTGCTAACTGCTAGCATATAACTTTTCCAAAGAGGGGACTTTTCTCTGAATTAAAATAAAAAGAAATATCAAGAGATATAATTAAATATTTAAAAATGGTATTTGAGTACTTCAGACATTTATTTCAGAGTATCCGACTTCAGAATGTTCAAAAAAGTTATCTTCCAACAAAGTAAAGATGAAATGGTTAATAATGTTTGGTGTCAACTCAAACCTGTCACAGTGGAAGAAATGAGGAATACGGTAATTAATAATATCCCTTAGTTGTCTGTAGAGATAGTTGGATTATTTTTCTTTCCTCTTTCTTTTACTAATAACTGTAAAATTTATTTGAGATATTGGCACTTTGAGCTTAAAGAGTAAGAAATACACATAGAGTCTGAAATTATTCACATCAACCACACAGAGTTTTGGACTCCAGTGCTAAAGCAGCCAGAGATGGGGAAGCACTGAGGTCACCAGCATGCTTGGACTTGCTCCTGGGTGCTGCACTGGCACTGACAAGTGCCATGGGCCTCGGCTGACAGACCAGAGGTCACATTAAAACAGGCCTCCCTTCTTTTCTTTATTTCAGTTCTTTCTCTTGAGAACTATTTCACATTTGTCATATACATTCATTTTTGCTTCTTTAAAATTACAAGTTATTTATATTATTTTTACTAAATAAGGCCACCTAAAATAATGTCAACTTCATTGCCAAAATAGTGTCTTAAGAAACTGAATGTTTTTCCTTGTTGCAAGAGTTCTCTGAGTCTATTTTAAATTTGAATATGCATCATGAATCTCTTGTTGAGTCAGTGTGCAATGCACTGTGAAAGATATAATTTACCTGTTGGATTTTTAAAGTTTAGAGTAGATATTTTTGACAGTATGTAATTTTCTGATTTTTAAAAGCCAGGAATATAATTAAGCTCCTATTTATTTTTTTTACCTCCTATTTAAAATAAAAAATTAGCATCTTTATTTCTCTTTTCCTATATTACCTATTACTTCTTCATGGATTTTTTAATTTTTAATTTAGGATTTATAATTTTAACATTTCATCAGCTACTAGCCTGACACTTTGAATAACAAGCCATAATATCTATGGGGCAAAAACTGCTGCCCTTCCTAGGACCCTCACAGCACCCTTGAAAGAATTTTGTTTGTTTGTTTGTTTGTTTGTTTTTCAGATAAGGCTGTTCAGTGAAACATGAAAGGAACAAAGCACAAACCCCTCAGTCACTTTGACTCATCTTTTTAGGTAAACTAGAGTAAATTTGTACTGAATTTCTAGTTAGAAGACTGAACCAAGATTTTGAATACCCACATGGAGGATGTGGGTTGTAAGTGCTGGAGTCCACCCTGGGACCTTGGGTAGTCCCTTTATGCTGTACAAGTCAGAGGTGGGAAAGTGCCCAGACATAAGGAAGACTGTCCTCTCTGCTCAGTATCTGTCAGAGAGGGATTCTCTTTATGGATAATTGATCCATATTGTCAGGAAGAGGAGTGCATATAGGTTTAGGTTGAGCCCTAGATCCAGATGCATTGGAAGAAACTTCCAAACCAAAGGGTGCAGAGGTTACGGGGACAGAGCATCCACTAGTAAGTAATCTGGGGAGCACAGGACGTCACCTCTCTCTCTGAACCCAGGTAAAGGAGACTTTTGTTTATTGACAAATACTGAATCTTTAGTCTCTGTAACACACAGGAATCCATTTTGGATTCTCCTGCCTCTAGTCCTGCAGACAGCCACTGTGCTTCTTCTGTCTCTGATCCTGTACGCATCCCTAGCACAAGTCCCTTGGTATAGCTATGCTTATCTTTTATACTGACTCTGATCCTTCAGAGGACCTTCAGTGATACCTTTTGTAACAAAAATGTTATAAATTCTAAAATAAAATTCATCGTTTTTCCTGCCAAGTATCATGGGTTGACACGTAAACTTCATTACCTATGTTCATTAATGAGTATTTTTCTTCTTTGACCTTTCTTTATTTATCTAACAGTTTATCACCTAGTCATTCATGAGTTGTAAAAAATCCCAGGTTGTACCTTGCTGTGCCCACCATTTTCCCAGCTAATAAAATAAGAGTAACTGCTCATCTTGGTTGTGTTTCTTGTATTCTATTTTACATGTTTCTCTGTACTTTTAGAATTTTGTACATAATTAAATCTATTTAACACTAGCACCTCTTACTCAGATTTTTCAATTTGACGGGCCTATTATATAGTATAAATCTTTTTTCTTAATTTTGAATTATTTGCTTTTTGTTATTAAAATCAAGTATTCTTATGAGCATTAGAAAATATTTGAAAGATGCTTTTGTAAAAATGGTTATATAGCATTCACAGAAATCAATAAATATTTTTGAATAAAACTTGACTTTACTTAAATACATACCATAAATTTAAAGTTAATAATATCAGGACCAGGAACAGTATCTTGTACAAATATCCTGATAAAAAAAAATAAGTACCCTTATTACTAACATTCAAATGAAGGGTGTAGGACTTTCATCTACATGCAACCAAAAAGCTTTTTTAAAAACATTTCTTTGTACCTTTGAAATTTTTGTGTCATTTTGAGAAATGAAAAACCGAATATCCTATTAACAACAATGTGTAAAACATGAGTTTTGAAAAAGTTCATTATACTAGAATTTAATTTGATTGGTTTTAAAATAGTAATTTCTTGACACAGACTCTCAGCATGTTTTATATACCTGAGAGAACTCTTTAATTATAAGAGTTTTAATTTACCCTAGCAATTTTATAAGAAAAATGATTAATTACTTTAAGCAATCAATTTTACAGATAATCATTTATTTAAATGACAAAAATAAAGCTGATAAGCTAATGCATAGCGCATAAAGGAAAATCATTTAGTAAAATCAATGTTAAAATATTTCTTTCTATATAACTGTCTAAAATTTGCTATTTCTGCTGAGTAATAATTTGATTTTTGAGTCCAATTGATGGCACAAAAGAAAATGTGTAACAAATGCAATTGAAAAATAAAATCATATTTAGAATGCAAATTTTATGAAATTTATAATATATGTTAGAATCATAAGTGCTAAAGCAAATGAGAGAAAGTTCATATTTAATAGAATAAAAAAAGACAATTTTAAGTACTTGACAGTCAAAGGCTGGGTTCTTTTATAAACAGTGCACTTTCAATAAACATTATCACTGTCTAAATATAAATCTACTTCAACTAATTTATCTTGAAGTTCTAACTTACATATCTGAACATTGGTTTTGTAGCAGAAACCTCTTAGATTTTAAATCACATGAATACTACTCTGGCCCAATTAGAAATGGCTAAAAATAGCTTGAAATGCCACACCTTACTCTAAAATGTTGAACAGAGTAAGAACCATTGATAGGTACATACAGTAAACAGTAGGTGTATGTACTTCACTTGTGTAAATGCCTAAAATAGCAAAAGAAAAAATATGTTGAAGGCTCATAAATGGAATAGTTCAGAAGTAGCAAGATTTCTATGATTCTTACATGGTGATGAAATTGAAATTCTAAATTAAAGTTAGAGAATATTACAAGATACATCTATTACAATAATATTATATAAATGTTTAGATGAATCAATTTATATACTTAAACTTAACATTCAACAAATGAAAACAATTTGATAGCTTCTTTAAAAACTATGCTTTAAAAAAGGTCAATATCAATACTATCTTAATTTTCTACCTTCATGATAAGATACTTTTTTGTTTTAATTTTCAGAGTTTATTTTTTTTTGTACCGGTATTTGAACTCATGACCTCACACTTACCAGGCAGGTACTTATGCTGTTGAGCTAAATCCCTGGACCTCACCTTTGTTTAATTTTGAATAACTTTCATGTATGACATAAGTGGGCATTTCTATAATGGACACAATTTCTATGTGAAATATGACAAAGTTCTACTTTTAATTATTTATTAACATTTAAAGCTCCTTTTTACTCCATTTGAAAAGGATTTTTGGATAAATTTGATCCTTTGCTGATTTTCCTAACTAAATATAACTAGTTTTGTTAAATTATCCTTATTTTGTTTTCATATTTAAAATATTATCTTATATCTTTCATTTCCAATTTTATTACTATCATGTTGGAAGATAGTAGTAATTATATTCCTGATTTTTAAGAGATACTTTTAATTGCTTTGCTGGTTTCAAAATAAAAGCAAGCAATAATATGGTTTAAAAATGCCAAAATTCATTCTTAAAAAGCACAAAGGATAAGCAAAATTGACTGTGACAATTATTGAAAATAAAATAAGAGGGCATCAATACACCAGAAAATTGATGAAAGTTAGAATAAATGGAGCATAATGTATCCAGTTGCCAGAGAAACTAATCATTTTCCATTATTGAACTGAGGTCACAAAGCCTACTGCTTACTAATTGGACATGTTTTTCTTTCTTTCTTTTTTCCATTTGTTTTCCTTTTATTAGTACATGTTTGTAGTACATAATGATTAAATTCACTGTAAGGAACTGGTATATGTATGTAATAAATTTCAGTTCCCTCCCCCATTCGACCTGGTATTTATTTTTCTGGCCTCAGATTCATATATTTATAAGACCTTATAAAATTAGTGATATATACAGATTGAAAAACTAGTAGGCCAAAGAATATATAAAACATGTAAGAAAATTGCACTAAGTCATGGTACACTCTTAAATACATTGTCTGTTCTGAATTAAAATACCTTTTAAAATACCTTTTTTCTTTCTTTTTTCCTATTTATTCAAAAAAAAAAAATATATATATATATATATATATATATATTTCCATATAAGAGAAAACTTGCAATATTTAAGCTTATGTGACCGAGTTGCTTCACTTAACATCTTAAAATCATGCTTTGATGGTATGGACAGCCATTTTGAAGATAACAAGATATATTATACAGCCATTGTTGATTTCCAATTATCTGAAGTCCTGTTTACCTTACATTGTTTTGTTTTGATTGGCTTTATTGTGTTTCATTTTGTTTAGTTTCATTCTCTTTTAAAAACCACAGTGGTTTGAATATGATCCACTTTCCTACAAATGATTCAAGTTTTTCTCAGAGTGGCAAGAAACTTTATAATATCAGAGGAGAAATCATTGGCACCTAGGGTATTTCTGATAACAAAAGAAAATGACAACACTATTCATCCAGATTGTTCAGTATTATCACATTAAACAGGCAAAGGCATGTTGTTTCAAATCTGGGTTTAATATGGTTCAAAGCAGTTGTTAACCTAATTGAGAACTATGTCATATATATATATAAATGTACTTATATGTAATTTATCAAATATATTCTTTATGATTAAATTTAAATGCAGATTTCAAAGGGATAATGCGTATGAAATTGAATTACATATAAATTAATTTTAAAAGAACCATATATATAATTAGGAAAAAGCATTCATTTTTATACCTTGAAATGATGTGGAAAACCTTTTAAAAATTGACACAGAACATGAAAATTATACTACAATCTATTGACGTGCTTGAAGGCTTAAAATACAAATATATAAGTAGCAAAATGTACAAAATGTAAATGTCATAAATGAAGAGTGTATTTGTGACATAATTTATATATTTCAATATATTATATTGAAGAAATACTTGTGATTTTTCACAGTGATGTGAAAAATAAAATACTTTACCATCTGCTTATGAAACTGTGAAAATATACACTAAAATTTAGGAATAAAAGTGTTCATCTGTGTCTTAGTTACTTTTCACTGGTCGCTGAGACTAAATACCTGATGCCCAAAGTTGGGAAAGGAAAGGTTTATTTCTTACAGTTTTTGGAGGTTTCAGTCCATACTCAGTTGGCTCCAAGGTGGCGTGGCATGGCGGGGCCGCAGTTCATGGCGGCTGCAAACAGCAAGCTGAAATCGGCAAGTGAGAGAGAGACACACCACCTTCCTGCCATTACATCACATCCTGGCCCCACCCCTAGGCCAGTGTGGCACTCACACCCCCAATCCAAGGGCTAGACAATGAACCAGTCACAAATGCATAATGCAAAGGCATGAGGCTTGGGGGCCACCGACATAAACCATGACAATCTGATTTAACAAAAAAAATTTAAAAAAAAAATACCAAGGGAAGCTGTAAATAAGTTTTCATTTGTTTAGATTCATAAAATTCAACATTATATAATTTTTAAATTATCTAATTTGTAGTTTCCTAAATCTATCCTTGATATTAAATGTTAATTATTTATATTTTGGTATATCTCAATATATATTTAAATTCATTTAATGTGATATTTTCAATTGTTATTAATAAAAACAGTATAACAACATCTTAATTGAGCATGTAATTAGAATAAAAAAGCTTAAAATGATTTAGTAAATAAGTTTGTGATTATATAATGAAGGCCAAAGTTAGCTCACCTCTAGAACTATTAATTCAACAGCTCAGTGAATTAATCAAAAATACTATTTCTCCCCATCAGTTTTCATGTGTACTTTTTATTGATTTTTCTCTTCAGGTTGAAAATGTCTCATGGGTCCAATTAAGATATTTCAAATCTTACCTAAAGAGAAAAGTGCAGCATTTGTTGTTGTTGTTGTTTTACACACAACGTCTTTTCAGGTGTGCTTGATAAAACTATTTTTTCGGTTACAATTTCTTGGCCAAAAATAATCATGGAATATCAATCACAAACAAGTGAATTTGTTATTACTTTACAGATATCAACACACAATGACTTTCCTTGATTTTATACTTGTAGAAATGGAGTTCTGTTAGAAAATTTTAAGAGTGTGATAAGTATAGTAGTTGTCATTAAATATGTCACATATAAATATTCTGAAAACCATAAATGTGGTATTGGGCCAGGGGTCCCCGGAGACCACTTCATCTCTAGTGATTAATGCCTAAGAAGACTCAGGAGTCATTGTACTGCTGAGTGTAGCCAACTGCAGTGAAAGATACAGATGTCACAGAAAAAGGCACGTGGAGACAAGCCCAAAGGAAACCAGGTATAGTCTCTCCAGGATCCCCTCCAAGTGGAAATTTGCAGAGACACCTTTAAATTCTCAACAATGATGTGTGACACCATGGGCCTTATGTCACTGTACTGGCAACCAGGGAAGCTTACCTGATCCTAGCTGCCCAACATGCTTACTAAGATCAGCCAGAATCAAGCAGCCTCCAGATGACCAACCTCAGCTGCAAACCAAGTTCAGAAACAGCCTCTGCCTAGAAGTCCAACAGGTGTCCACTGTAAATCAAGCTGTTAATTGACCTTCTCTGATCCAACTGAGAATCATTGGAATTAGGGTATCATGGGGTATGTGCACACTGTAATGAATAGAGTCATCTATTTTCAAAGTTGTTTTAGTAACTTAAGAGTCAGCCCCAATGGAAAGCTCCCCCTGTAAGGTTACTTTGAATTAACTGCTTTTTACTTATCACTTCGGAGAAGGTAGCATTAGAGTCTGATATTTCTGAGATATTTCTGATATTTCCGTGATATTTGTTTATGCACACTCAGATCTAGAAAAATTCTATGAAAACTTTAGATCTTGGTTAAAAGAAATATCTCTGAAAATTAATTTTTAGAAGTAGATGTAGTGGCAACATTCCAGTGGGCATAAAGCTGGATGCTGTATCCTTATCCTTGCCTGGAGATGTGAATCTTCCTCTCAGTGGTTACAGTGAAGACTTTAGGGTTCTTAATATTATATTTCTAGTGACATACTCTCAAAACCAATCAAGACAGTGAGTTCATTGCCACATATACGCTTAGATTCTTTTTTTTTTTTTTTTTCCCTTTGGCTGTAATAGATCCTCTTCCACAAAGAGCATTTGCTTTTCCTATGTTGAGTGTCTGGGGATGCGAACTGGGGCAAAGGAGAGCCAGGCTAATGGAGCTGCTTCTTTCAACTCTCCACACACCTACGGAGGTGAGTTGAACCACAGTTGAAGTGGTGTCACACAACATTCCCTCTCCCTGGATGTTCGTGCAATGAAAACAGGGAAGTCTACAGGGTGAACAATAGAAACGGTATTCATTTAGTTTAATTTTGCATGGAGGTGACTTTAAATTGATCATGTTGAACTCATTAAACTTAAGCTAATGGTAGCATGATTCAACATCTTCTAAAACTGGGTCCTAAAATTGCTAGAGTTTGAACCTGCATTACTAGCAAGGAAGAGAAGCATCGATACATAATCATTGTTAATTAAAACTCTTACATAGTACATTCTGTATAGATCATATGATTTTAGAATGACTCACACAAGTGAGAAATTCCAAAGATTTAAAGTTAATGGATCTACCATTAAGTCTATTCCAGAAAACTAGAAATAATCATATACTCCATCATATAAACCTAGTAAATTTATTTCAATAGCATTTCATAGCAATGTACACTAACAACGTTTCCAGTTTATTTGCTATTACATACATTTCTATGGTTGAACTCCTTCTATCTTAAATGAGTGTGTGTGTGTGTGTGTGTGTGTGTGTGTATACCAGTCCTCATACACTACATATTTTATTTATTTGTATATTCTCAGAAGTGGAAATTCTAAGAAACAGTACAGAGCCACAATTAACTTTGCAAGTTTCTGACAAACAGCAGTGTTCAACAATATTTGTCCCCTTACAATCATAGCTAGCATTCACTAGTTTCTCTCAAGCTTGTGCCCTCTAATATTTACTGATTATTTAAAATATCATATTTTCCTGATACATGTGTTTACTTCAATCTGTCTATACAGATATTTGCTTCCCTGAAATGGCTTTGGAAATATAAAGGCACGGAAATGATATGTTTGGTCTCCTTCATGTTTAAACTGTCACAAACTGCCTTACTGAAGAAAATGTAATAAAGTAGAAATAAGTTGCTTGGTTTTTTTCTTGATGATGATGGATATTGACTACATATGTAAATTGAGCAGATTGGAGCTGGGAACAAAAGTTATTTTATTCTGTCAGAGGAATAGCAAACAAAGAATATAAAAAGTTTTATCTAAATTATTCCACAATACCATAACTATGTTAATCATCACAATATCAATGTAGAAAAATAGTGATTTAAAAAAAAATAAAAGTGAAATTGGCCTGGGGATTTAGCTCAGTGGCCTAAGTGCTTGGCTGGCAAGCATGAGATTGTGAGTTCGATCCCCAGCACGCGCACACACACACACACACACACACACGTCAAGTCAATATAAATAATATCCACACAATTATATTTAGAAATAATAATATTTGGCATCCTGAAAGTCTTAAGTCTAGATGATAGCTTTTTCTTTACTATATTCAAAAAACATATGGTAACCTGTAAATTTTATATTGAGATTATTTTTACTGTTTACAGAATCAACAATCAGTTCACCGTGCATATTTAATCCATTTCTAGATGTAGAAGATTTTCAAATTAATCATATTTCCATAAATAAATGTGTTTAACAAATATAACAAAATGTATTTTCAAATGTATTTTAGAGTATAATTGAAAGGAGAAACAGTGTATATATATTTGATACTTTCTACCAAGTATATAAATGATATTATCAATGTGAATATAGTTTTGCAGGAAACACAAACTATTTTGTAAGTCTTTATCTGTAAAATGGTTACATATTTAATCAACTAAGTACATAAAATTAATAATCTGAGGTTGCACTTTCTCATGTTTCAAACTATGGATGATTGAGAAATGTTTTTACAAAGCTCAGCATGCAGCACGACTTTCTTTAAGGTTAAATATTGTCATGATACTTCTATCTCTTTGGCTCATCCCATTCCTCAGTCCAGCAGAGCTCAGGTGGATAAGCTTTATCAGACTGATGTTTATGTCATGGTTCTCTAAAGCTTGTGATTTAATTTTCATTCCAAAAATGGGCTTGAATGCATTTTTAAAATTATTTAAATATTTACAGATTTCAATATCGTTTATCATTAACAAATAACAAAAAAATATCTTAGGGAATGCTACTAGCTCTACTTTGTTTTTTCAAATATTTTGTGTAGATCAATTATTATATATCATTTTACATCATTTGATAAGTCTGTATTAGAAAAAAAAATATTAAACTTTCCATTTTTTTAATGATCAAGGCTTTGGGGGAGGATAATAAGAGGAAGAATTTTTTCTAAGCTTTTTCGGAGGGAATTGGTAGAAGAGAAGAGGGAAATTAAGGTCTAAATATTTCAATTTAGTGAGGAGGGATAAGCAGAAAATTGAATATCTGTGGTATGATAATTTTAAATAATACTTGAATATTATATCCCTAAGTATAAGGTCAAACAATTGCAAGGTCATTTTAATCAAAGGCACATGTATGCTAGATCTTCCCATTTGCAGTGATGTAAAGGAATAGTTTGATACTTTTCTGTTGACAATTCAAGTTAAAAAAATGTTGTTTAAAACACTGAGTAATTGCCAGATGAAGAATATATTCAAAAACACATTGTGTTAGATAGATGGCAAAGAGGTAATGTTTATGATGTGCTCAAAGTTCTTAAAATTACAAGCTAATAAATTCCAAAACTTCTCCAAAATTGGCAAAAGAATCGGTATGTATAATTCAAGCTGTGGTGAGGAAAACAGATACAATTTCAAGATTAAAATTTTTTTTTCCCTTTTCTCAAATAAAATATCAGAATCGTACCTAGGTCAGGGAAATAGTTACTACTTATCTACTCAAGTCTGTAAAAGTATACTGCTAACTTCAATATTTGATAACTAAAGTTATTCTGGAACTCATTACTCAATTATGCAGGTGAATTGCTTGTATATGACTTTTAAAGATATGGCCCAGGGATAATTAATATTTTTACTGCTAAAACTGAGCCATATAGACTCCAAGGAGGAGTATCTGGGAAGTGGATAGATACAAGCAGTTCAAAGAAGAGCAAATAAAAATGATGAACTTGCAAAGGAAAATGTGTTTTGATTCATTGGTGGTATAGGAAATAAGTATTAAAATAACAAGAGATTATCACTAGGTGAACCATTAAGCAGACAGCAGTTAAAGATATGACCCATTCTTTTTACTGAAATCATATGCATTTGTGGTGGAAAATAACTACAAATGTTTTGGGACAATCTAGCAATTAATTTATTTAAAGGATATATATATATATATATATATATATATATATATATATATATACTATCTAATCAAACCATCTGAATCCTAGACTCTTTGCCATATGGATGACATAACAATCTCCAAAAGTTGTCATTGCATTTGTTAGTCAAATTGCTATTAATTTCTTCTGGCCTTGGTACCTGAATATTCATAAAAAGAAAGCTTACTTATTGGTTTATAGAAATTCAACATTATTTACTCTAAAACTGCAGTAAATTGAGAAAAACACAGTATAAAACATATAACTTTCATTAATTTTTTCCTTTCCTTCCCTTTCCTTTCCATTCTTTTCCTCCCC